>SNQJ01S0026350.1:8444-25367 GCA_010110895.2 Picea sitchensis | reverse complement strand
TGGTCTCAATATCTCTCTTGGTCAGTGCTTTCTAGCTCAAATCAGAATGATACCTCATTCATGGATCGAGCTCTTCTCACAATTTCTATGGCGTCACCTTGTACTTTCCTAGTTATATCCACCTTCAATAATCATGCCCCATAGCTCTGGATTTGGACATCCAACAATCTTGGTGGCGATGACTGCTCACACATAGCATGGGGAGAATTAGGAGGGCTCAAGACATAGCAGGAGGCATCACAATTAGTATGTATCAACGGGTTACGAGTCCCATATTTCTGCAATTGTGTCTCTTCTTGCAAAAGTATAGTCTTGGAATTCAAGGCAGATCTGAAATACAAATCCCAGGAATGGAAAATAGTAGAGCTGGTCATGTGCATTGAATACGAGAAGTGCAAGAGGATGACTATGTTGCATTGGATAAAACTGTTCAATCCATTCACATTCGGCTGGACAAATTATCTTCCCAATTAGCTATCAACATGGAATTATTGATAGAACAGAGGTCCAAGTAGCAAAGGATTGAAGATGAAGTGGGTGCAATCCGAACATAAGTAGAAGAATCACATCATCAATCAGTATTGCCTAGACCAAAAAGTGCAGCAAGAGGGATCTCTGATGAATCTTCCTCACTAAGCCCTCGCGTGGCTCTGAATCTGAATAGCCCTCTCAATCATGAAGCTGAAGCATCAACTCACTCTCCAGAAGCAGAAGAAATGGACAGGAAAGATACTTAGCTTTTGTTGTCAAAGCATGCCTTTTTTTTATCTATTTTGTTTGGAAACTTTTTATAGGATTTACAACTGTAAGAGCTATATAAATATGCTTGTTAAAAGGATTTGAACTGGACGATTCAAAGATATAGTCATTGCACAACTTGATTTTGAAAATTTAATGCATGTTGGCTATGCTTCTGTAATTTTTGATTATGTGAGTTCGCTCACAATTATTAATATAATTCTTAGTTTCTTTAAAAAAAAAAAAAAAAATCGGCTCAATTAAAAAAAATTAAATAACTACATACATATATATTTAGATAACAACACATAAATTGAAATTTACACATTAAAAAATTTGATCCTTCTCGGTGCTTGATAGATCCAGTGTTAAGATGGATCTACGCTAGTTAATATTCCCACTATGAGAAAATAATATAGTGGTAGATATAGAATCGCGCACGCAGGGAATCGTAGCACAACGACCAGGAGTAGATATGAGGGTTGAGGCATGGCGCCCTTAGGGTTTTCCCAGATATGAGGTGAGAAACCCGATCCAACCCCCTGTTGTGACTCCCGGTGTTGTGCCTCAGGATCAGGACCTCCCTGAGACCAATCTGGTGCCCAAAGGGACCCTCGTTCCTCTTTTGATCTAATCCCCATTCTGTGGGGTTCAGAACCCTGTTTGGATTGAGATGATCTCTTCTGGAGGCGGTGAGCACTGCCTCCACCTCCAACCATCGATGAAGCAACTTTCAGAAGACTAATAATTTCCCAAGGGAATAAGAAAGTAGCCGAAGCTATCCCAAAATTCGTCAAAAAGCTAGAAGAGGTCTCAGTTATCGCTTTGCCTCCGAATCAACCCATGAGTGTGGTCATCTCACTGGCAGACCGAGATTTAGTAGGAAAGTTCACAGGGCTTTGGCCCTCTCCCCAAACAACTGAAAATTGGATTCAAAAAAATTGGAGATCCCTGATCTCAAACAATGTCACCAGCTATGCAGTCGAAAGAGGGTTCTTCTTGTTCGAATTCATCTCCAAAGAGGATCGGGACCTGATTTTTAGGAGTGGGCCTTACTTCATGGGACCACAAGGGCTCTACTTAAATCGTTGGACTCCTGACTTCGATCCCGAAGTGGATGTACCAAAGGCGGTCACGGTCTGGGTTCGTCTACCCAACCTGCCAATACATTGTTGGAACACCTCCTCCCTGCAAATCATAGGTAACAGGCTTGGAACTTTTATTGATAAAGCTGATCCAAAAGGGCAGTACTCTTGCGCTCGGATTTGCATAGAAGTAGATATGGAAGTTGGACTACCTAAAGCAATCAAGTTAACCGTCGGAGATTGGCAGCATGATAAAAAACTGGACTACGAGCAATTGCCATTTAAGTGTTGAAGTTGCAACGAATATGGGCACTTCCAAAAGAATTGCCCAAAAATCTAGGTAACACAGCAAGAGAAAGACTTAGGAGAAGGATGGCAACAAGCTAAAAGATCCAAGGAAAACCCCAACCCTAACTCCAAAAAGGAAAGGAAAAAACAAAGAGGTCAAAATGAAATGGGGAATAGCTTTGAGGTGCATGGAGGAAAAGAGAATGAATCACCTACATCTGAAAATCAAGAAGAAAAGAAAAATAACCCAGAAACGACAACTCAAGCTAATAAGGAACCACCTCCACAGTTAGAACCAAGATAAATCCCGAAAACCCAACTTTCAGGGATAGAGGAAGAGACATCGGAAGAAGCTGAGAGTGAAGAAGATACAGAGCTAACTCAGAATTCCCCAAAACCAGTCACCAGAGGAAGGAAAACAACAAAAGAAAGTCGAGAAAGGGAGGCATACAAAGATAAACTCCAAGGAACTCAACAAACTATGGAAACAATACTAAATTCCAGAAGCACAAGGAATCAAGGGAAGCCCTCTCAAAGGACGCCTTCCAATCCAAAAAACAAGTAATGAAGATAGTCTCCTGGAATTGTAGGGGGTTAGGAAGCCAAAACAAAAAAGAAGCTATGAAATATTTACTCTGAATCTCAAACCCAAACATTCTACTTGTCCAGGAGACTAAAATGGAGGAATCAAAATTTCTCCAAACTAGAGCAACATATTGGAACAAAGGAGCAGGAGTAGCGGTCAGTGCAAGAGGAGCCTCCGGAGGAATTGGATCATTGTGGAACTCCTCCACCTTTAATCTTCTGAATACTGAGCATTGCACCCACTGGATCCTCAACAAGCTTATTCATAAGGAGTCAGGAATTCACATTTGTTTATTTAATATTTATGTTCCTGCTCTTCCCTTTGAAAAAAAAAACTGTTGGAAATTTTTGAAAGAGTTCCTTAGCAACCATCAATTAGAAAACATTATTATTGTCGGAGACCTCAATGTTACCCTAGCCCTTGGAGAGAAAAAAGGGGGCTCCATTGTAAGAGACCCCTATCGATAATGGACAGAAGCCATCATTCTTGATTGGGATCTGGAAGATATAAAACCCCCCAGAGGCAAATACACTTGGTCTAATAAAATAATCAGCCCAGGGCACATAGCAGCAAGGTTGGACATATTCTTGGTCCAGATCTCCTTCCTCCTCTTAGACTTCAATGCAACCTCCAAAATAATCCCCTTCAATGCCTTCGATCATAAGCCAATCCTACTAGAATTTACCAAATATTCTTCTCTGGGTCCTATCCCTTTTCGCTTCAGCCTCTTCTGGATCTAGCATGAGGATTTCCATGATTTGGTCAATTGAGTATGGAAAATTCGTGTCACAGGTTCTCCTTTTTTGTGTGGGAATAAAAGCTCCGAAGAATGAAGCGAGCTCTCAAAGAATGGGCAAAATCCTTAAAATCTCCTRCAGCCCAAAGAGTGGAAGCCCAATAGTAGYTGGAAAGTCACCAACTATGTATGGAAGAAGGAAATCCAAACCCAAACAGCCTAGAGAAAGAAACAACCCTGCATAGAAAKCTTCATACAGCYTGCAGAGAAGAAGAATATTATTGGTGACAAAAATCCCGTAGCCTTTGGTTAAAATCTGGGGACAAGAACACAAACTATTTTCATAAGCAAGCARAAGCCATCAAACAATTGAATTCCATAAAAGAAATCCACAGCCAGAATCAGATTGTAAAGGATTTTGAAAGTATCAAGCAAGCTGCCCACCTCCACTTTAAAGGTATTTATACTGAGGACTCTACCAGCAGAATCCACCAGCAAGTCCTCAACATGATCCCTTCGGTCATCCGTCCAATATCCAATCAACATCTCATAGAACCAATCAAGTTAAAGGAAATTAAATTGGCTTTGGATAGCATGGACCCCGATAAAGCTCCTGGTCCCGACGGCTTTACAACAAAATTCCTCCAAGTCTATTGGCCAACCATAAAACATGACTTTCATAAGCTGGTTTTAAAGTCACAAAATTGCCACAAGATTGGTGGGAGCACCAACTCTACGTTCTTAGCCTTAATACCAAAAGAAAAAGGAGCCTTATCCTTCAACAGATTCTGTCCAATCTCCTTGTGTAACATTGGTTATAAAATTATTACAAAAGTGATCGCCAACCGGCTCAAAGATATTCTGCCAGCAATCATCCCAGAGAACCAAGGTGGCTTCATCAAAGGAAGGCATATCACTGACAATATAATTTCGGTCCAAGAAGCGATTCATTCAAGCATGGAGAGGGGAAAAAAAGGTATGGTTGTGAAGTTAGATCTTGCAAATGATTTTGACAGAGTAAGACATGGATTTTTATTTCAGGTATTGCAGAAGTTTGGTTTCATCACTGCTCTCATCCATTGGATTAAGGCCCATATCGGGTCTCCATGGATATCCCCGTTAGTCAATGGTCGAGCAATAGAATTTTTTCAGGCTTCTAGGGGGCTAACACCGGGCTGCCCACTGTCTCCTTTGCTCTATGTCATTCAAGCCTCAACACTAAGTTTCCAACTAGAACAATGTCGTTCTCAACAGGAATTAATGGGCATAAAAATAGCAAGAGGAGTTAAAGATATCAATCATGCTCAATTTGTTGATGATACACTCCTTTTGGGAGGGGCAAGTACCATTATAGCCTGTAAATTCAAACAACGACTAGATCTCTATAAGGAAGCCTCTGGGAGTCAGATAAACTACAGAAAAAGTCAAATCTTTGGATGGAACTGCAAGCTAAGGGAAATGGTGGAAATACCTCGCATCGTGGAGATGGAAGGGGTAACGTAGTGGGATTCTTTCAAATATTTAGGAGTGTCTATTTTCAAATCCAAGCCTAACTCCTCTCACTGGTCTCCATTGCTTGACAAAATCAAAGTTAGAATCCAAGCTTGGGGGGCTACCTGGCTGAATTTGGCAGGAAAGTTGGTGCTCACCAAATCTGTCCTTAACAACATCCCTATTTTTCAAATCTCCATTCTATTAGCCCCAAATGGAATCATAACCAAGCTTGAGGTAATTCTGAGAAGATTCCTGTGGAAAGGAGGCAAACAGGGCGACAAAAAACTGCCACTAGTCAGCTGGGGGAAAGCAATAAATCCTTACACAGAAGGAGGCCTTCAGATAAGAGATCTGAGATCCCAAAATCTGTCACTAGGGGCCAAGCTCCTCTAGAATCTGGTAACCAGAAAGCTAACCTAGAGAAAACATGCACTATGGAAGAAATAATTCAATGGAGCAAGGAGAAGATGTCTCGACACAACCCCTAAAGTGTCAAAAGGCTCCTCTATCTTCATAGTCTGTCAAAAAGCCTTTGGATTCTTCAAACCTCTCCTGACTTGGATCCCGGGCAATGGAAAAGCTATATTAATATGGGAGGACTCAATTCTGGGAGAGCCACTATTAGAATCCCTACCAAGCTCCTCTAATATCAAAGACTTTCTCCATGCTCAAAGGTTAACCACACCGTGGGATATTTCAAGCTGGCACTCAAATGAAATCGAAACTTGGAAAGACTGGAAACTGCCAAGATGCCCAAGCCATCTGGAAAATGAGGAAGTTGTGTTAAGAGGTTTTCTTTAGGGGAAATCGCCAAACACAGCAAGGTAGAAAGATCTCAAGGGATGGGGATCTAAATTTGGTAGGTACACTACCTCTGAAGGTTACAAGCAAGTGAACGCGACCCTAAACGTCCCTCCCAATCCAACACTGTGGAAAGAGATATGGAGGATAAAATGCCTTCCAAAAATCGATATTTTCGCCTAGATATTGGCTCACAATGCCATTCTCACAGGAGACAACCTTAAACAAAAAGGGTGGGAAGGCCCCACGTGTTGCCCCTTCTGCGTCTCATAGGAAGAATTGACGACCCATATTTTGTTGAACTACCCATTTGCTTAGGAGGTTTGGAGGTGCACATTAGTCCCTTGGACGAACCCTGCGACCCTCCCAACGTAGCTACCCTTAGTCCTCATCCATTGGCAGAATGCGTGCCCTATCTCCCTTAACAAGAAAGAGCGATTAAAAGTCTATTGTGTAACACTACCAAAATTTATCTTGTGGAAATTATGGCTAGAGAGAAATGCACAAATTTTCAAGGGGAAAAAAGCCAGCGTAGACCAAGTGGTAGAAAAAGTCAAAGCTCTGATGGGGGATTTCCTCTCCTCTATTCATCTCCCAACAAACAATGGTAACTTAACTTCAATCAAAGAAGAATGGATGTCCAACATTCTCCCAAACCCATCGAAAGTGGCAACAGCTCCAGCTCCTCCCACAAACAAATGGGAGATCATATTAGATTCTTCATCCTTCACAAAATGGTG
This sequence comes from Picea sitchensis, assembly GCA_010110895.2. Lineage (NCBI taxonomy): Eukaryota > Viridiplantae > Streptophyta > Pinopsida > Pinales > Pinaceae > Picea > Picea sitchensis. The sequence continues at coordinate 18,899 of SNQJ01S0026350.1, read as the reverse complement.
GAACTCGCTTCAGAAACATAGCCTCTTCTTTGACGGAGTTTCTAAAGGAAATCTAGGTGCGGTAAGCGGTGGAGGGGTGTTAATAGATCTCGAGGAAAGAAATATTCTCTCGTATTCTTGGGGAATTGGAGAGGACACCAATAACATAACTGAAGCGTTAGCCCTATGGCAAGGACTCTCTCAAGCCCTAGCCAAGAACATTACAGATCTAAATGTCTTTGTGGATTCCTGTATCATTATTCAGGCTCTTTCTTCTAAGACCCTTTCTAGCCATATGCGACTCAGAAAAATACTCAAGAAAATCAAACTCCTTTTGGACAACTTTTAGTCAATCCAACTATTCCATATACTCCGGGAATTAAATGGCGAAGAAGACAAAGAGGCAAACAAGGCAGTGATGCTGAGTAAAGGTGTCCTATCTTTATATGGAAACGAGGGATACAACAAATTACCTTAAATATTTATCCAAGGAAAAATGCTCAAAGTAAGCACTACGCCTGATCTAATGAAGCCTTTTTGTAACCGTTCCAACATATTTCTATTGTCTTCCTAATATATTTCACACACACACACACACACACACACACACACATATATAGTGGCATATATAATGATAAAATGTCTTTTGAGTTGTGTTAAAAAATTAAAATAGGTTTTATTAATTAAAGGATTTTGTTTCATTTAGTATATTTTGGGGAAATTGTTTAGTCATTTCTTTTCATTTTTTAGGACATAAGGTTAGACCAACAAATCATGAATAAATTATATATAACTCATCAATAATTAGCTCATTAAGAGAAAACATGTAACAAAGTGAGATTTTAACCCAAGTGGGAAGGGGAACAACTTTTTCTCACTACCACTCACGTTACACCCAATTGACCAAATAATAAATTCCTAATCATTTTTCATAATTTTTAACAACCAATGAATAAATTATATGTAACTTGTCAACAATCAGTTTATTAAGAGTAAATATGTCACAAAGTGGGATTTTAATCTAAATGGGAAGAGTAACAACTTTTCCTTACGACCACTTAAATTACACTCAATATATATATATATATATATATATACTTAAAAAAAAATTATTAAATTTTATCCATTGAAAATTAACTTCTCACAATAATACTTGAATAAGTCAATATTTGGCTAGGAGTTGGAAAGTTCAAGAAATCGAGAAAAAAATCCTAAGAATTTGTTCCCCTCTAAAAGGTTAGAATTATCGAGGTAATTTTTTCCCAAAATTGTTAATTTAGATATGACTTAATTATTTCATTGGCTAAACAAAAAGAGTTTTTCATCTCAAGTTCCCAAACAACTAAAAATGGACCATGAAAGTTCAAGAAATTAAGAAATGGTGTAGTTTTGGAACAATTAAAATGAACACGTTTTTCATTTGAAGTNGACTTAATTATTTCATTGGCTAAACAAAAAGAGTTTTTCATCTCAAGTTCCCAAACAACTAAAAATGGACCATGAAAGTTCAAGAAATTAAGAAATGGTGTAGTTTTGGAACAATTAAAATGAACACGTTTTTCATTTGAAGTTCCCAAACAACTCAAAAATGGACCATGAAATCAAGAAATAAAAAATGGTGTAGTTTTAGAACAATTAAAATGGACTAAATCAAGGATTGATTTGAGATGTCAAAGAAAAATAAAAAATAGACATCGAGAAGTTGACCCCATGGTAAAAGTTGGAGTTCTCAATATGAAGTTTTCAAAAACCTTTAAAAAAACTATGTATTGGAGTTCAATAAGTCAAGAAAATATATGTTAACAAGTCATTCTTGATTCATGTGGTGAAGTTCTTGGATAGTTAAATTGACCAAGTGTGGGAATGATTTGGGAAAATTGGCAAATAGACATTAAGAAGTTGGTATTAAGGAAAAAGTTAGAGTTTTTCAAGGCGATCTTTCTTGACCAAAAAAAATTTAATTAAGTGTTTAGACATAAAGAAGTTTGGAAAAATCAACAACGAGAAGATAGTTAACCTAAGATTTCTCAACTAATTGAAATTTGACTAAGTGCTTGGATGTCCACAAATTGAGAAAAATACATTTGAAAGTTGGTCTTAAGATAAAATTTAAGAGGTTTACTTTAAATGTGTATCTAATCTGAAATGTTAGTCATTGTTGTCAATTCCCCAGCCATATATATGGATCCAGAAGGGGGGCATCCCCCCCCTCCTAATCCTTATGCAGGTGCTTTCCCTCATGGCATCTCTTGGCAAATGGATTTAGAAATCTTAACCTTCTCTCTTTGTGAAGAAGATGGATCGAATTATGGAAGTAAATTTCCAAGTAGCTTCATCTTGTCATATGGTCTTCATGCTAGTTGAAAGAGGTCTCATTGGTCAGTTCATTGGTATGACCCCCCCATGTCGATGGATGTTTAGATGCAAAAGAATTGGATAGTCATGATCAAAGGAAAACTCACCTACAACTTCTATGAAAGAGGGTTCTATACTTTTCTATTTGAAACCAAAGAAGACCGAGATTTGATATTCAAGAATGGTCCATGTTTGTTTGGAACAAGGGGGATGTATCTTAATAGTTGGACCTCAAATTTTGATCCCAAGCTTGATGTCCCTTCATTTATTCATGTATGGGTCCTTTTATCTCATTTACCCCTACACTGTTGGAAATAAGACCCATTAAGGAGAGTTGGCAACAAACTTGGAAAATACATAGACAAATCTAAACCAAAAGCATACATGTTTGCATGAGCAAGGATATGTGTCGAAGTGGATTTGGAAAAGGGCCTCCATAGGCTATTTTGATAACATTAAATAATTGGAAGTATGTGCAAAATTTGGATTATGATTAACTACCATTCAAATGTAAATCTTTTCATGAATACATCCACTTTGCCAAAGATTGAAAAAAAAATCAACCCCAACCTCAATCAACAATAGAAAAGGAAGAACAATGGAAAACTATAAAGAAAAAATTGGGATCGAATCGCTTGACCTCCTCTAGTTCTTCACCCCCCTTTGCTCCAAAATAGTTGGTTCCTTATGGCGTAATCTAAGTGATCCCTTCAAGTTCACACTAGACTGGATCTTTGGCCCCAAAGCAGGAAGTCTCCTCAACAATCACTGCACAAATCTCCAAACCTATTAAATTAGGAAACGAGTTTGAATTTCTCTCTCAACTAGAGACAATGGCCTCGATTGAAGATATCAACCCGCCTATGATAACTCCTCGATCATTTATGCAACCCATAGATTCAAAATCCCAATTCGAGGGCCTTTTATCTTCAACAAAACGCCTCATTTTAGGTAGGCAAGACGAAATTGATCATGCGCCTGATAGACCTCACTCACAATCAATGGAGTTATCAGTAGAAAGAAAACACAATAGCATATTGAAGAGGAGGACATAAAGGAAGATCAAGTTCCAAATAAGGTATAGTGAAAACCAACAAAAGACAAAAGGGAAGAGGTAGCTAATAAAGAAAAAATATGAGTATCCAGACAAGAATCAAAATCTCTTTAGACACAGGAGAAAAACTTTAATCTATTAAAATTCCAGGAACTGAAGTGCCACCAGAAGGGCTCTCAAGTGGCAGATCTAAACTCCCTCTAATGAAATAATGAATCTAGTCTCTTGAAATTCCAGAGGTATTGGAAACAAATTTAAAGAAGAAGTACTTATAGACATCATAAGACCCAAAAATACGACCATACTCCTCATCCGGGAGACTAAGTTAAAAGAAGTGAAGATGTTAGAGATAGGGAAAAATATTGGGAAAATAACTCTATGAGTGTTGTTAGAGTAAGGGGAGCTTCACGAGGAATGTGTATGTTATAGGATAATATAGTGTTAAATATAGAATATGTTCAAAACACACAACATTAGGTTTTGACTCGCCTTACTCACAAAATCATAGGTACGAAGTTTCATGTTTTTAATGCATGTATACCATATCAATACAAGGATAAAGAGGAATGTTGCCATTCCTTGCAAATATTAAAGGATTTATAAGACACTAACAATAGCACAATGGCTAAGTTTGTTAAAATCATATGGAGCTATTGCACATGGTGGTCGCGGCTAGGGATTTCCCCTAGCCACACACAATGAATTCTCGCTCCCTCGTAGTGTTTTTCCTTTCTTTTGTTTGCTCCCCAATGAGATCAGTGGGGTCAATGATTCCTGTTGTTAGCATTTCTAGCCAAGACTATGCCATGTTTGGCCCCCTTGATGCATCATATGCAAGTGGCCTCAAGGTTGGTTCTTCAAATGACCTATATTTCAAAGATTCCATGATTAATGGGCTTGCGGCCCACCCTCCTTCCCCCTCTTCTTTTATGATGTAGGAATATCTTGATTTAACCATTTTAATGAGACTAGAAGTAGATGAGTTTGTAGATTACTTCAGATTTAATGGCTTGGTTTATTTCTTCAATGGTKTTTGGCCTCAGTTAATTGATCTTCAGGATTAGATCTCAAACTCTTGTTGACACAAGGAATGGAAAAATACTTACTCAAACATTTTTGAATCTCCTCAGGCTAAGTGATATAGAAAAGATTATAACCCTAGGTGTATATCCTGTCAAAAATATCGATCAGACCCCAAGAAATGTGATTCTTGGATATGATGCCATTTTAAAAATATGAATTTTTTGTGTCTTTTATCCAAAATAAACTGAAACAAAGTAAAAGAGTGTACTTGCAAAATGAATTTATAAAAACATATGGATAAGCGAATGTAAAAAGTACAAATCTAAAAATTAGTATATAAAAAGTCCCATAAGTGAGAAGAAACCAACAAATATTTTTATCAATATCAATCTAAGTTACAACTAAGTATATCTCTTCAAACCCTTGTGAGGGCTTGGACCAGTGTTATTATTAGAATCCCAAGATGTTATTTGAATCATAAATAGACAACTAGTATAAAAAAATGAAGAACAGAAAAATAAACCGAGTTGGATTAGTATGAGCTACATGTGCATCATTGTTTTGAACTCTGCAAAACTAGCATTAATTAACATTGAAATGACTTCATAACTTCTAACTAAAACCAAACATACATTCAAGAAAATGAATGACCTTGGAGCATATCACCAGTCAATGCTTCCTAGTCCTTTCGTTGCCACCTCCATAATAACTCTGCTATCAACAAGATAACTCAGCTCTAATGGAAACTCGATATGGAATGAACATATAATAATTTCACTTGAGGCTAGAGCATACCTTATAAGAAGTTTTACTTCTCTATTTTCTCATGCTTTCTTTGTCTTGCTCTCCTTCTTTTATATCTCCATAAATTAGTTGGGTAGTTCAACTATTTTTAGTTTAAAAACTAATTAGCGTTATTTAGGAGAAGACAACTTTATTTATTATAAGGGTAATAAATATTTAAATAATAGGTGGGGTCCCACTAGGTCTTCGCTCCTTTATTTCCAAAATTTCCCTTGTAACACCAAAAATGATTAAATAATATCAATATATCAGCATCATGAAATACATCAAAATAAGACACCCATCCAAAATATACCAAATCAACAAACACTTGTATCTCCCAAAATATCAAAATGATATGATATTTAAAATTTTCAAAATAATATCATATGTTTGTTGTTTGTCCCAAATGTATCAAGTTTCTAAATACTAATGTCATAACATAAATAAAATAAGCGATGGTATTTTTTTTTGAAAAACTCCTCTCTTTCCTTTCTTTCTTCTGACACATCTATCCTAAGATTGAGAAAGTCTTCATAATAATATATTTTCTCATATAGCTTTACTATTTCAGGGTGTATGTCATTGAAGGTAATCTCTCTTTTGCAACTATYGCCTTTTGTTGATTGTTGTTTGGAATGTACAGAGGAGGATTTAGATGCTTCTGAGCTAGGATAGGTAGCAATATTCTTTCCTTTGTCTATCTGGAGGTCATGAGAAGGCAYTTTGTAATATTTAGGAGGTGAATGGGCCATGGAGGTTGTTGATGCAACAAGTGGTATTGAATGTAGAGGAGGGGAAGGAGGAAGAGGATTATCAGGCCATTGAGAAATACTAGAGGGAATATTTACAAGGTTATTGTCCCAACYATTATTAACTGGMTGGAGAGGGGGCTCAGGAAAATTTTCAATTCTAAGGTGTAGCTATGGACAAGAATTAGGAGGAGCTAGAGGCTGAGGCAATGCACACTTCCCACCAAGGTTCACGTAGCCAGTTTGTACTAGCTGATTAAATTATTTTGAATCTATACAAAGTGTATGGAAAACATCATTCTCTTGGGTCTCCCTTGTTTCCAAAATAAATTTGGAAATATTCCTCTTCTACCTATGTTTCCTCTATGTCCACTCCTTTTACTCCATTGGCTGAAAAAGCTCATCTAATTTCCATCATCATTTCAATTAGTGCAAAATTCTTAGGGTAAAATACCAGTCACGTCATAATAAACATCTATTACAACTTTGTTAAAAATTATTTATTTATGGCTCCGATAATAGCATATTAAATCAAGCATAAAAGGGATAAATGAATAGGAATAATGTAAAACAGGGTAGAAAATACATAACGCAATAGACACCCTTCTTTTCGTTTCAACTTTAAAAATATGAACTGTATATTTCTTGTAAAATTATCTATATATGAACAATCTACATATCTTTTGAACAAGGGAGTGTATGTAAATGAAAATATAGATGATAAGGATAAATGATAAAGGGATGTATTTTGCGTAAAGTGGTACATAGTGAAAGGAATGAATGAAATTAATGTTCAATATTTAAACTTAGTCAGCATTCATGTGAACCATTATAGAACCAAAATACAATCAGTGTGTAACTCTTTTAAAAATTTCCCCAAGTTACCTCACACGTTAATCATTATGCTTCACAAACCAATGTCTTTACCATACATAATATATTTAAACTTTGTAGAAATTTGACAAAAACCAATTACCATGCCCACTCAAAAACATATCAAGTTGTCCATACAATATCAAGAGACTTGGAAATAACATGAAGACCATAAATATGAATTTGCAACAGTGCCAACAAAACCTCTTAGAATGCTTCTTATATACATCTTTTCCATATAGGAATTCAACATATCTTTTAATTATATAAATAGGGGAGAAAGAACCTGAAAGTGCAATGAAATATGATTGGGATAATAGGGGGTAAATGTGAGAAAAATGATATAAATAATGAGGGAAATATGTAAAGTTTATGTAATTAAAACCAAAACTTTAACTTAGATGACATGTCACTAAACTTATCTCCATTKCCAACCAATTATCATTAACTGGGGTCAGCCCAAACTCAACATCATATCAAAATGCCGCATAAATGTTAAACCGACCATTGTCATACAAACTCAACAAATACCCACTTTTTGTATGCCCATTCCACATAATCATGACCATTCAAKATTGTGGTAAGTTGGGTATGAGAACCAATATGCAATTTGAACTTAAACAATAGGTTTATTTGCAATAAACAAAAAGAAAATAGATGGCACTCAACCAAAATGTTTTGATATAGAGGAAAGTTAAATAATGAGCATGAAATGTGCTTCTTCTTTCAGCAAACCCAAAACAAATAATACCCATTACTCTGACATGTAAACCATGAATTCAAATTGAGCTAGAAATTGGACATGGGTCATATCGAGAATAATCCCAATAGAGAAGACCAAAAGTATGCATCCAAATAACTCATTTGCACAAGCTAAACCTCTTTAAACAAAGAGTAAAATGAGTGTTAGGTGTATAACACATTTTATCCAACAACAAACAAGGATTAATGACAATTTACAAGTTCAAGTTCGAACCCAAATCAAGCATGTGTATGTGCTAACAATAATAGTGACGGGTTCAACTTGTTTTCCTTATAACCCCCTTTTTCTCAAAAGTAAAATGTCTTTCAAGAATACACACAATGGAAAGTGATAATATATGATCGAGAGAACCACACACACACACACACACACACACATAAGAAAACAATAATAATTCTTGTAAACAGAAAACCCATGAATTTCATTCCATAACAACCAATTCATCCAACAATTTATCCAACAACAAACATGGATTAATGACAATTTACAAGTTCAAGTTTGAACCCAAATCAGGCATGTGTATGTGCTAACAATAACAATGATGGGTTCAACTTGTTTTCCTAATAACCCCCTTTTCCTCAGAAGTAAAATGTCATTCAAGAATACACACAATGGAAAGTGATAATATATGAACGAGAGAACCATATATATATATATATATATATATATATATATATATAAGAAAGCAATAATCATTCTTGTAAACCAAAAACCAATGAATTTCATTCCACAACAACCAATTCATCCAACAATTTATCTTTCAAAGGATTTTTTTATGAGCGAAAGACAGGGAGAGAAAAACTTTCACACCCATCACCATCCAACCAAAGCCATCACTAATTTATTTAATTACAAAATTAATTGCAAAAGATGCTCAGAAGTTGGCGAGTACTTACCTTGTCACGATAGTCACTTCATACTAGCACTCAGGGCCGAGATGGTGGTAACAACAAACAAGAGGGTCGATTTCTCAATCCAAGTTGCAGCTCCCTCTTCACATTCAAAAACCAAAATGAAATGACAAGAACCCTAGCCCAAAAAAGGTAGTAAAACACGGGCTTGCCAACATTAATGCCCATGTTCTCTCAACTTGAATGCATGGCCAGCTCATATGTTGATATTCAACCCCATATCAACTATTCAAACTATGTCATATCAATGCATATGTTCATTTTCCAAGTCCAAACCTTAACTTATATCCAATCCATATCAAATTCTATGGAAACCATATGGTATCGAACATACTACCTTATATCAAATCCACTATTGACATCAATATATCATATGCGTTGATTAATCAATTCTCACATATGTTTTAATACAATGCCAAACTGATATATACATCTTGAAAACCCCAAAAATTCATACCTTTTCAATGCATTAACTATATCAACCACTTATTTCATAGCATCACTCATTTTCACATGGATATTGCCAAGTCCAATGTAATAATGAATCTTAACTTATAATCACTCATTTTCACATGGATATTGCCAAGTCCAATGTAATAATGAATCTTAACTTATATCCATATTATATGCATTTCCATATATATATATATATATCCCAAAACCAAAACCAAAACCAAACCCATATAACTCCTTATGTCACACTAAACTAAACCATGGTAAGTATGAGCTTTGAAATTTTAAACTTTAAATTCATTAGGCATATAATCATATAGGAAAATAAAGGATTGTAACCTCTTGTGAATAATTAACTTCGTGGATATCATGCTCAATGATGCCATAATGCTAAGAACATAACAAAGTACTTTTTGAAACTTATCAAATGTCATTTCGATCACAAGTTTATGTCTTTTTTTTTTTAACTACCATATAGCACACGTACTATCAATGCAAGCAAGTATTTCATATAAGCCTTTAATCCATGATTCATATATATATATATATATAAAATCATATGATGTTAGGAATCATTAAACCATTGATCTTAAAAACCATATTTAAATTGATGCTTCAAACTGAAGCTGATACCATGCCAAAATGTTGAGGGAAATGTGATACTAGGAATTTATTATTCCATTGTTTTCTCCTAGGGGACCCCACCTATTATAGTTATTAACATTTTAAATATATATAAGATTTGCAACTCTTTGCAAGCTCTTATAGTGGATAATGAATAATGAGTGAGCAACTCTTAGTTACCTGTGATATATATATATATAAAGAAACCATCATCCACACTTATGCAAAGGGTTTCTTCATAGCTAAGTTTGATATTGTTGAAGATAAGAAGTAGATTCTTAATTCAGGCCCGTGATTTTGGGGAAACTCAAGTATGTGCATGAAGCCTTAATATCCTTCTTTTAATCCTTTGATTGGTATTCTTTCTTCAACTCCTATTTGGGCAAGACTCCCAAATTTTCCCTTGTCATTTTGGGGTTTACCCTCTCTTCAAACCATTGGTTCAACTCTCGACAAGTTCCATTTTGTTAGTCATGAAACTAAGAGGCATAACATTTCATCATGCATCAAAATATGCGTGGAAATGGACTTCAGCAAAAGGTTTCTAGGAGAAATTAATTTGATAGGAAAAAACTATTCTTGATCTCATAAGTTAGATTATGAGAGAGTTTATGATGCATGAGCATATCCTCTCAAATAATATTTTTTGATTAGATCCAAAGAGGGGTCTAAACATTTCATGAGAAATCTTATTTCCTCATTGTAATTAGTGTAATCACCTAAGTTATTCAATAGTTTCTAGAAGAGCGAGTCATGCAAAGGGATATTTTCCTCATAGGACATCTATACATGGTCTAGAAGGTTGACTCATTTGGAGATAAGGATCGATTTAGTTTGGTTCATACGAGGTGGGATTAAGATGCCTAATAATAGAAGTTAGTTTCA
>SNQJ01S0026349.1:64874-82587 GCA_010110895.2 Picea sitchensis | reverse complement strand
TTTTGTCGCTGATAAACTGACGAATGAAAGGTTTTTGTCACCGATACAGTGTGTATCAACGAAGAATGCACATATTTTTCCAATACACTGATGAAAATATGGGATTTCACCACTAAACATTGGTGAAAATACGACGTTCTGCTCCGAATACACTGGTGAGAAAAAAGTGTCTTGTCACTGATACATTGATGAGAAAAGGCATTTCATCGCTGAAAAATCGACGAGAAAAGGAATTTAATTATTGATACACCAGTGAGAAAAACCATTTCATTTCCATTATGTTGACGAGGGAGAATTTTTTTCCACCGTCGATAAGGGAGATAGTGTTGATGGGGAAGAAAGTTCTTCCACCAACAATGTAGAAGACTGTGTCGGTGAAAAATAAGTGTTTGGTGACGAAATGTCGAGGAATGAGAAGGGTCTTGGTCGGTGATAAAGGAGAAAGAGAAGAACAAAGAAGAGAGTAAGAGAGAAGAAAATAAGAGAAAGAGAGAAGGAAATACGAGAAAGAGAGAAGGAGAAAGAAAGAAGATAATAAAAAAGGAGGAAAGGGAAGGATAAAACTAGTAATTTACAAAAAATGTCTGGAGCCCAAAACATTTTTTGTGCATAACAGGAGAAATTTAATTCCGAATCAGATTGAACTCTAGGTGTCTATTTGCAGTGACGAGGGCTACAAGAATTCCAGTGAGGGCCATTGACTATTTTTTCTTCCATTTTCTGACAAATGTGAAATAATGGATTTTGAAGGTGTGGGTTGTGCTTGGTAACCAAGACCCAGATACGGGTGAAATGTTTATAGATAGCTCAAAAAGAAAGAATAAAGATACCCATTTGGGCCTCTAGCAAAATTCAAAGGAGTGTGGAGTGGATATGCTGAAATAGGGAAAAATTCATTATTTCTGGGCATGTTATAGGGATTTTTTAAAACTTTAGAGCAAGAAAAGGGACCTGTTGATGGGAAAAATTGACCGCTCGTCAACTAGAAGAGCGAGTCCGGTCCGGGGTTGTCTAATTAACCCAAGGTGTTTGGATTGACTCACTCTGACGGGTTTAACGACTCTGTTGGCCAATCTAAAATCCTAAAAGAAACAAATAAATAAAACAAAGAAACAAAATAACTCACTAATTACTAATTACTAACATATATATATATATATATATATACAGCTTATTTAAATAATATTTATATGATAGGTCTGTTTATCTAATTTATATATACAAGATATACAAATTATGAGTTTTAATATGAACTCATAAAAAATCAAATGTAAAAATGGTTCTTTTGATGAAAGTAGATAAAGAAATCAAAAAGTACTATTTCTTTTTGGTTTGTTTTTAATCTATATGCATCTGTAAGATCAAATATCAAACTACTATTTAAACAAAAAAATGTAGACAGTGAAAATTATACTACATATAAGAATTTCTATAATAAACAAGAAAATAAAAGGAACATACTAACCTATTAATCACTTGAAAAGTATGCACCCAACTATTTGTATAAATCGTACATCAGTCCATCCATGAGGTAAATCTGCTGTGCATCTTCACACTATTTGGAATAAACGCCAAACTGTACATTGATTGGTGTATTTAATTGATAAAACGATAGGATGCAAAATAATAACTGTGATATAATAGACTGCAAGTAATACCGCATAAGATAAATCCGACAGTTACAGCTTGCATTTAATCAATCAACATGTTTAAGGTAAACCTTATAATACGAATTGAATGATCATTCACTATTTTTATACAACTGAAGCATAAAATCGTGAACTGTGAGAGAGAAAAAAAAAACTATCTTGACGATATAATAATCTGCGAATACGAAAGCTATCAATAGTCATCAAATGATCAAGATAAACAAATTATAGACAACAACAACATTTACAAATAGGTAAGGCAGAAATGTAAACATATGTTATGTCCAAATTCGAGTATAAGCTGGTTCACAACTAGCCCCAGGCCAAGATGATGTGATTACAAAAATAATGGGTTTTTAAAGCCTTAAGAAAGGTAACTGTTTCCTCTTCTGAGATCAGATATTGATTACAAAAATAAAAGGGGGATACAACCACCCAGATCATACTAAATCCTCTAAAGCTAACAAAAGTTTATTTCTGTTCATACATAATGTATCAAAGACATGACTAGCAAGTCTCAAAGATGCCTCAGATCAATTGGTAACCATGAACTCTTGAATATCCTGAAAGGAAAAGGAAAAATAGAAAGATTTAGATACACATTCAACCATTAATTTGCAAATTTCGAATTAACATAACTTGCTACGGAATCTGCTGATTCTGTAGCTAGTTATTTTAGTAAATGAAATCCAATTTATTATAAGAACAAAGCAATCTAGTTTTAACAAATAATCCTATTTTAAGATAAAAGGATCATACCTCCAATCTGTAAGATCAAATCGTATCAGACAATCTTGGAATTTACTATAGCTGTTGCAACCTAAACATTTTTAAATATTACATTGCCCGTAGTCTTCATACGTTTCTCTTTTCCTTGAATGCCATACTCGAGCCTATGGTTTTCGCTAGTTAAGGTACCGATCTAATCAATGAGAGCTTTAACCCGTGACTGTAGGATGGGTATGTTGGTGTGGTATCTATCAATCCTGGATAGGCAAACTTCACACTTCGACTGTGCGACGATCCCTTGGGAATAATCACAATTGTGAAACGGGGAATTTACAACATGGACTGTAGACTTATTGCCCATTTTGATACCAGGAAACCCTTTGATATGTTTTAGACAAGGTGGTAAGTTGTCGACGAAGTTATAAGGTTGATCGAGGGGTGGTTGAGATGAAAAAGGGTCTTCCTCAGCGAGAAACCTGTCAATTTCTGAATCCGAACTCTCATGGATCTCGATCATTTTGATCGAGCTCGCATGAGAGTTCGACTTGTTTCAAAGCTTTCTTGAAATTAACCTCCCAGCTCTCTTGTTTTTAAAATTTAAATCAGGATGGCCCTTGGATATCTCACCTATAGGTTTCTTTAAATTTTTAACAGAGTCATTAGGGTGTATAACTTGCTCACGAGCCTGCTCAATAACCTTTGGATCGAGAAAGGGTTTGCTGTAGGAGGTCGAGACACAGGCCTGAGTAGGTGAGAGGGGCACTGTAGTGTAGACAAGGGTTTCTTCAACCACAAGTTTGTCGACCTCCTCCATATCAGGGTTACCATAACCATTTCTGGTTATGAATGAATCCCAATTGTCATTCTGCAACTCTAATTGATGCGCAAATAAAATTTTTATTAAGCTGTGATGGAAGAGGCTCGAGTCTGATCGTTGCTTTCTATACCTTTTTCCCATTTTGTAAAGGCTCCTCAATAAATAATACAACATATTTAAAGGAAACCCCATGAAAATCATGAGTAGACGCAGATGATAAAGAAACACAAGACCAAAAAATCCTTCACAGGTGACAAACTGTTTCAACACAACAAGTAGACCATGCCATCGGGATTTCAGTAAGGATATAGGCATACCTTTGTCATATCCTTTTATCTTCCAAGATGTAAAAAGAAGACTCCAAGGAACCTCTTCTACTTTTTCATTTTTGAACCACCTTTGACCGCTTGCAGGGAGTCCTGTAGCTTGGCTCAAGAAATCCTCTATAACCTCGAGTTGAACATCACCCACCTTAGATCTACACCCATCGAAGGAGAGAGCGTATTCCTGGGCAGTTTGTAGATTGAAACCTTGGAATTTTCTAAGGAAAACGAGCCAACCATTTTTCTCAAGATCCTCTCTGGTATCGTCATATAAGAGCAAAGTTTGAATGCCATTAGGTTCGACTCTAACAATAGGATCCATATTGAATGAAAGGGTAATCAATCAAACACAGCGCATAGGGAGGGTTTGTGAGAATAGACCAGAGCCATACCCCGAGCCCGAGAACCACCAACAGTGAATGACATATGAGCAGAAAACTCATAACGATAAGATGGGCGTTAATTGAAATGCATGCGAAGAGGGTTTGCAAAGCCCAAGACCAGTCTTGGAAATGATGGCTGACTGCAAATCGTATTGCCACCTTTCATAAAGTACAAGCCAGGACTAGAGCATTAAAAAGGAAATAAGTGCGAGACATAGTGGGTTCAATCACATGGTTTGGGAGGTTGAAAATTGAAAATAAAAAACCTAGTAATGAGGAAACATATAACCAAGAATCAAACAAAAACCATACCAATGCTCAAATAAAAAAGGTCCTTTGTTGATATAACTATCAATCCCTAAATATTCTTGGTGTTCAAGGAATCAAAACAAAGAGAATAGTTCTTCATGGAAAGGAACAAAGCTTCATTAATAAACTGTAGAAACAATTTGCCTTTAATAATTTTTTCAAACATAATGGTAATACAGTCGTAATTTTTCATGCTTTCAATCATGAACGAAAAAAAAAACAATAGGGAAAAGTGACAACTTACAATCGTCATTTCAAAAATTACTCATGAAGAATAATAAAAATATATTACCCCAGTTAGGAAGCTATACAAATCAATTAATTGATATAAAAATTAAAAAAAAATATGTTGGGCTGCCAATAGGACCCCATATCACCTATGAAAAAATGTTTATTTACTTGAATTTTTATCTACTCATCAATCTAAACAACTTAGTCTTGAGGGTATTTTTGCCAATTTTGCTCCATTTGGGAGATAACCATTTTTGGTAAAAAATTCCAAGTCTGGAGGAAGAGCAAAAGGGACAAATTGGAAAATCTAGATTGATGGAGAAGACCGATGGAGTGTTAGATCCTAAATATGAGAGTTTCTATGTATTCAATTCATGAATACTATCAGTTCTCGATATAAATTTTTTCCTGGTTCTCTCCAAATTTTCTTCTACAATAGGTAGAAGTCAGCCCTTGAGATTTTTGGTACTATTGAAATAGGTGCAAAAATGAGCAAAACTGATGATTTCAGAAGACCATAAATCTTAGCTCAGAAATCAGATTGAGGCATGGGTATAGCCATTAGAAAGATAATTCAAAAGGGAATATTTCTGGAAGTTCATATTTTTTATTTTTTTAGCAACGTTCCTTCAAAAAATCCTGAGAAAAAGGGGTCTATAGCTTAAATTCATGACAATTGTATAATATGCTTAACTCTAACAAATAATTGTCGCATGCACATTCCTTGAAAAATTAGAGGTAAAGGCCACATATCTGGTCACTATATGAGGACTATAGATATGGATGATGCTAAATGTTTTTACAACTATGAGGACGATATACAAGGTCTACATGTTAGCATGGGAAATGTAGAGACTGAATCCAATGGACATAGAAACAAAGTGGAGTTTGTAGAGTTGGCTAAGACTATGAAAAGAATGCAGAAGGAAGTGCAGAGTTATAGAGCGGTCAATGAAAGGATGACGAGGGCTCATGAAGAGATACTAAAAATTCTGAATATGTTGTAGAAGCAAGTCAATAAATATTTTGGCAGAATGCAAGCATCCAATGCAAGGCAAGCAAAAACATCCATATCTCATGACCATGGGGGATCTAGGAAGTCAAGGAGTATGAGTGGAGATCATCATAATCATTCACCATGACACCACCAAAAGGGCACATGCACATTCAAGGTCAAAATGCAACCCAAGTGTGTCCCCTATTAGAAGTTAGAGAAGGAGGCCTGAGTCGGATATATTGCAAGGAGAGCTTAGGAAAATAAATCCACCATCATTTGATGGAGATAATAGGAATAGAGAATATGTCGAATCCTGGTTATTAGGCATGAGAAAATATTTCCAGTTGCATGATTATCCATCACATGTAGAAGCCAAGATTGTAGTCTACCATCTTCAAGGAAAATAATCTATGTGGTGGGATCAACTCAAGTAGATCAAGCATATTAATGAAAAGTGAACTTCTCGAAATTGATTCACGAGATATTTCCAATAGCAATACTTGTCAGAGAATTATTATGAGAAGAAGATGCAAGAGTTCGTTGAACTTAAGTTAGGGAGCATGACAATGGATGAATATGAAAATAGGTTCTTTGAGTTGTTGAAGTATGTTGGCTTCATAAAAGATCAAAAAATCAAAATCCAAAGGTTTTTGAGTGGGTTACCCTCCTTCCATAGTGAAAAAATACAATATGATAACCCAACGACTTTGGAGGATGCCATAAGGAGAGAAAATAATTTTTATGAGCAGAGCAGAGGGAGGCCAGATTTCCAAAAGACTTGGGATGAAAAAAAGAAAGGAAATATGGATCAGAGAAAGAAAGGATTCAAGCCGCCTTTCATCGAGAACAACTCTAAAAAATATCAACGAGGAAAATTAACACAGGGTGAGCATAAAATGATAGATTCCTTGGGGAAAATGCCAAGGAAACATCCTATAAAGTGTTGGGGATGTGAAGGAGACCACTTGTATAATGATTGTCCTCACAAGGGAGATAGGATGATGATTATGCACAATATTTAGGAAGATGATATAATGGATGACATGGGTAGAAACATGCCAAGGATTTATGCAACCTTGGAAAATAGACAAGTAGAATACCGATCTCACATGATTGAGGCAGAAGGTAAGATTGATAACCATCCCATAGCTATTTTGATTGATTCTGGAGCTAGTCATAGCTATATAGATCCAAAAATAGTTTAAAGGTTTAAATTGAAGAGATATAAGCATGAAAATTATTGGTTGGTTCAACTAGCCACTGAGACTAAGAGAAAAATCAATGAACTTATCAAGGAATGCCTTGTAATAATGAATGGGATTAGCACTAATACATATTTAAACATCATGTCACTTGGGTCGTATGATTTCTTAATTGGTATGGATTATATGGGCAAGCATCATGTTGTCCTAGATTGCTACAACAAGGATTTCACATGCCTTGATGAAGAAGGAAACTCAAGGATGATGCAAGTTATTCAGAGACCTATATCTATCAGAGAGGTTTCATCATTGCATCTAATTTTTTTTTATAGGAAAGGATGCAAAATATGTGCAGCACCCATGGAAGAGACAACAAAATATAAGGAGCCAAGTCTCTAAAATTATCCAATACTAAAGGAGTATGAATATGTCTTTGGGGAGTTTCCAGGATTTCCACCAAAGAGAGATATTGATTTATCTATTGACTTAATTCTTGGAGCTGCCTTGGTGTCCAAAACTCCCTACAGAATTAGCACACCCGAGTTGAAAGAGATGTAGATGCAGCTAGAAGAATTATTGAAGAAGGGGTAAATATGACCAAGTGTCTCACCTTGGGGTTCCCTAGTGATATTTGTGAAGAAAAAGGATGGAACTCTGAGGTTGTGTATTGATTTCAAAAAACTTGATAAGGTAACGATAAAGAATANGCTAGAAGAATTATTGAAGAAGGGGTAAATATGACCAAGTGTCTCACCTTGGGGTTCCCTAGTGATATTTGTGAAGAAAAAGGATGGAACTCTGAGGTTGTGTATTGATTTCAAAAAACTTGATAAGGTAACGATAAAGAATATGTACCCTCTACCGTGGATCGATGATCTTTTCAATCAACTGAAAGGATAAATGACATTTTCCAAGATTGACCTAAGGTCAGGTTACCATCAAGTGATAATTAGAGAAGAAGAAAAAAACAAGACAACATTCTGGACAAGGTACGACCATTATGAGTTTGTGGTGGTGCCATTTGGATTGAAATACGTACCAGCTACCTTTATGTGTCTAATGAATGGAGTGTTCATGGATTATCTGGATCAATTTGTCATTGTCTTCATGGATGGTATTATTATCTACTCCAAGATGGAGGAGGAGCATGAAAAACATTTGAGGATGGTGCTACAAGTGATGAGAGAGCACCAATTGTATGCCAAGTTAAGAAAGTGCACTTTCTATCAAAGACAAATTCATTATTTGGGTCACGTAGTCTCAGAGGAAAGCATAGTAGTGGAGCTTGAAAATATTGAATCAATCAAAAGTTGGTCACCGCCAAATAATGTTTCATAAGTGAGATATTTTATGGGATTAGTTGGATACTATAAGAGATTCATTGAAGGTTTCTCCAAAGTTGAAAATCCAATCACTTCTCTGCAGAAGAAGGGTACACAATTTTAATGGACTGATAAGTACGAGGAGAGTTTCCAACACTTGAAGGAATTATTGACTAATGCACCTATTCTAAAAGTTGTAGATCTCGATGAATATTTCGTTGTGTGTAAAGATGGATGAAAGGAAGGAATTAGTGTGTTTAAATTCTTACTCTGACACCTAGGAATTTTTTTATCTAGTGATTTCCTTATTGCAAATCTGATTAGCAGTTCAAAAAACAAAAATACATTGCTAGAATATTCAACTCAAATAAAGATAGCGGAAGCAACACCTGAAACCAAAAAATCATGTACGATACACAAATATATTCTACCCATCAATCAATATTATCTTTCAAATAACTTCAAAGCTTACAAGAGATCCCTTACTAGGAAAATGTCCCAAATAGAAAAGAGACAAAGTACATCAAAAACATGACTGGCTGATCTGTTGCCAAACCTGCTTCATGATCTTGTATAACAACAACACAATTTTTACACTGATACCCATGTTGTCCCACATGACTGTAACACTGAAACTCATGCTGATTGCGTGACCTGTTCCAAAAAACATGCACTATCTGCGACAACTAATCCTTCTGCTGCATGAATGTTCTCTCTCTTCCTATGGCCTAGATATTTAGATGAAACTCATTCTCCACCTATCTAAGATCTCTTTGAATCACATTCCTTCATGATCCAATCCTCTTGAGAAAAAGTAATTCTCTTCTCTATATCAATGTGTCATGTAAAGCATCTTCCTCTTTCACCCTAGCCTTGATTTTATAATATTGAGTTATGACTTAACCCTAATCTCCAAAGTGATTGACGACTCATATTATTTCTCACCTCACTTGAGATCAATGGCCAATATTTAATTCACTAATGCTAATTAAAACATTTCTTTAAATATTAATTAATTAATTAATAAAATAATTTTACTTTAATAATTCCTTTAATTAAAGTAAAGTCAAGGATAAAAGGCTTTGGATGATTTCCACACATCTAGACACATAGACCTGTGAGGAAATGCCTGCCCGATGCTACCATGCATCAACACTCCCTCTTAGTGAGGAAGGTATTCTACACCACTCTAAGTTTATCTTCGAAGAACTCAAACTTCCCTTTAACCAAGGGTTTGGTCAGAATAAATGCAACCTGCTCATCTGTGGAAATATGCTGAAGCTTCACTGCTCCCTTTTGGGTCCTATCTCAGATAAAGTGGTATCCGATATGCTTGGAACTATCATGGAGCAATGGATTCTCCGGGAGTTTGATACAACTATGATTATCACAATATATCACCATAGGCTCCAACACCTGATAAATAAACCTGTAAGCAATTTTTGAAGCCAAATGACTTCACAACTAGACATAATTTTTTCCATGTACTCTTTCTCTTTTGAGATGAGTGCTACAAAAGTCTGCTTCTTTCTGAACCAAGTGATAACTGCTGATCCCAAGATGAAGAAACACCCCGAGGTGCTTTTTCTGTCTACTGCACTCCCTTTCCAATCTGAGTCTGAGTATTCCTACAACTCCACTCCATCTCTACCAAGATACCTCAATCCATACTCCAATGTACCTCTCAAGTACCTAAGCACATGCTTCACTACTATCCATTTCACCTGCCTTGACTCCACCACGAAATGAATCAAGGTGTTCATAGAAAAATAAATATATGAACTGGTGTTGACCAAATACATCAAGGACCCTATCAAATGCCTGTATATCCTGGGATCCACCAAATCTGAATCATAAGTGACAAACTTGTTCAGATTGGTAACCATAGGTGTAGCCATCAGTCTATAGTCATCCATCCTAAATCTTCTCGAGATCTCTACTGCATACTTCCATTGACCAAGGAATATCTCTCTCGATACCTTCCGTACCTATAACCCCAAGAAATAATGCATCAAGCCAATGTCCTTCATCTCAAACTTAGTCACAAAATACGCTTTTCACTCTGCAATAAGCTCCTCTACACATGTGAGAAGAAAATCATCTACATACAAAACCAAGATGAGTTGATCTACCCCAACAAGTATGAAGTACAAGTTAGGATCCTCTTCACTCTTGGTAAAACCTATACTCTGCAAGTATCCGTCAATCCTGGAATACCACACCCTGGATGCTTATTTGAGTCAATAGAAGGATTTATTAAGCCTACACACATGAGAATCCCTCCCATGTACCTCAAATCCATAAGGTTTCTGTATATATACTTCCTCCTCAATGATCCCATTGAGGAAATATGTTTTCACATCCATATGATGTATCTCCCACCTAATAAGTGAAGCAATAGAAATAAAATATTGAATAGAAGCATACCTAGTGACTGGAGAAAATGTCTCCTTGTAGTTCACTCCCTCTTTCTGGAAGAACCCTCTCACTACAAACCTCGCCTTGAAATTCTTGATGCTAGCATCAACAACATGCTTGATCTTGTAGAGCCACTTGGAACTCACAACTGACTTCTCCTTCGGTCTCAAAACTATGTACCAAACATCATTTCTCATAATAGAGGCATACTCCTATACCATGGCATCCCACCATACTTGTTGATATGCTTCTTCCTCAAAACTGGAAGGCTCAACATCAATGATGCTACTCATAAGAACCATATAGTTCATAAAATTCCTTAGAGGCCTGTTCTCTCTAACCACACTCCTAGGAGCCTCACCAACATCCCTGTTATAACCCTAATTTGCACCAGACATGCTTACCTGGCATCAGGCCATCTCAGATTCCTTCTTTACCAAAGCACTGCTGAACAACTCTTCTTAAAAACCTCTTTTATAAAGGCCCACGTGCCCTACTCCATTACTGCACGTGTGTACACGCTAGCTGACCCAAAACATCCCACGTGTACCTACAAAAGCATGAAAAAAAGAAAGTTGCCGATGGAACACATAACTTTGGGTGAGTTAAATACGACCTTAGGGAGCTATTCTCGCTTCATAGAGCCGTGTCCTCCTCCGTTTGGTTATTATTCCAAACATATGGAGAGTTTGCATTGCCTCCTACCTCATAAACTTATGTTAATGCCATGTTGCCCGAGTCTCATCATTTTTCGTGCTATTGTCCAAGGGAATTTTTTACCAAGCCTGAGTCGGCCCCTCTGTAGTTTGTCTCTTGCCCTCATGCCTGGCCATCCTGAACGTCCAATCAAATCTTTGTTCTAAATCAATGAAGCCTTCAGTCTGATCATCAAGATTCTCTAGTCCATGACCGACAAGCCGTCGAAGACCTTTGGGTAGCGAAGTCGTACACTCATATTACACTCTTACCCGAGTTTTGAATATTTTGAAGTTGTTGCTCGAGCTCTGAAGACCTCATGTCCAACTGACCTTATTATCTTCTAAGAAGATGGATACTCTACATGTATATCTTTTTGATTTCGAGATGTAGCTCTACTGTGTATTGTTCATGGCTACACTTTATATAGTTATATGACATGGATCTACAGTGTATTTGATTGGTAGCCATGATTTTATTTTATCTCGAGCATGTGTATGCCCGCCTCGGTGAGACAATTATTATTTTTACAGACGACGCCTCCCGATTTATGGTCCCTGGGCTCACTTGTTCGACACATCAGTAAATATTGTTAATGTATTTCAGCCATCAGATGCTCTTCTGACCTCACACATTAGGGGGCATCTATTATAACCCTAATTTTCACCAGACATGCTTACCTGGCATCATGCCATCTCAGATTCCTTCTTTTCCAAAGCACTACTAAACAACTCTTCTTAAAAACCTATTTTATAAAGGCCCACGTGCCCTACTCCATTACTGCATGCGTGTACATGCTAGCTGACCCAAAACAACGCGCGTGTACCTACAAAATCACGAAAAAAGGAAAGTTGCTGACGAAACACACATCTTTGGGTGAGTTAACTAAACCTTCCAGCCATGCATGGCCGAGGGTTAGACCAAATACCTAGCTTCTTCTAGCCTATAAAATAAGGGTTAGGGGTCCCATTTGGAAGAGGAGAATCATAGTAAAGAAACTATACCCGATTAAGTATTCCCTTTGTCCCAACCCTTTACCCATCCTTGTGCAAAGAGAAAGATAGAGCAAAGAAGTTGGAGGACAGTTGAAGAGGAGCCCAAGACCAGGTTCGTTGAGCAGTGGCCGACTTCATCATTGTAAGTTGATTTGTTGAAGTTAATAATAAAGAAGTACTTTTCCCGTCTCGCCATATGAGGTTTTCATGGTTTATTGCATACTTGTTTATTGAATCTCTAACTCATTAATCTATATATAAAATGCATGTGGAGTTTGTTATTTGTCTTGTGTGAATGCAAGTCAGCCTTGGGAGGAGAACTGCAGCCAAAGAGCGATTGAGCGTGAGGAAGGAACAACATCAAACGCCCAGAATAAGGTATGCTCACTTGATCTTATTAACTATGTATTTGCTTAAGAATAATGCAGATTAGGTCTGGGATGATGGTAGAAAGTAGAAATCTTTAAGTCTTTTTTGCATGCAGAATTAAACCCTAAGTGCTAGTCCGTAGAGGGATTTCCCACTCACAACAATCCCTCAATGTATGTAATAGCCACCTGAGTCTCCTAACAGGATCGGAAAGGGTTAAATCCTCCCCACTTGGAGTTTGAACTATTGAATTCTGCTCATCTTTCAGAGCCTACTGCTCCTTGTCCTCTGTCACTTTTGATGACTCTTGAGATCTCCTAGATGCCAAGTTCTCCTCAAAATTAACATCTCTTCTCACAAATTTCTTCCTCTGTGCTGGAAATAATATCCTATAAGATTTTTAGGTCTCACTGTACCCCATAAATACACCCTTATATCCCGAAGGCTCCAACTTCATCCTCTTCTCCACAATAAAATGGATGTAGACTAGAAAACCAAAGATACTTAAATTTCCTATATCTGGATTCACTCCCGAGAAATCCTCCTTTGGAGTCTTGCCCCCTAATATCTTGTGAGGATTCTTATTCTGCACATATACTGTCATGTTACACACCTCTACCCAAATAAACACATGCAACTCCTGGTCATGTATCATAGCACTAGAAAAATGAATGATGGATTGATTGTTTCTTTCCACAACCCCATTTTGCTGAGGGTTGTATGATACTATCGACTCCCTCTTGATCCCTGCCTCCTTGTGGAAATCATTAAATTCATTGGAGGTGCACTCTCCCCCACTATTCGACCTCAAGACCTTGACATTATTTCTTGTATGGTTCTCCACTTGAGCTCTAAACTTCTGAAACTGATCGAAGACCTCATCCTTGGTCTTCATAAAGAAGATCCAAGTTTTCTTGGAAAATTCATCAATAAACGTCACATAGTATGACGATACCTATACTGATGATACTGACATCGAACCACTCACATATGATTGGATAAGATTCAATATCCCCTTAGAATCGACAATACTTCGTAGTGTAGGTGTCCCAACCCCCTATGCCAAAACTCACATAGGATGTCACTTTCGTGTACCAAAACTTGAAGAAGATTTCTCTGCAACCTGTATAAAGTGCCCTCTCTAACCCTGACGACCACTTTTGTGTCCAGTCTATATTTCTCTGGACGTGAGTACTTTCCCTCTCAGAAAATTAATGACAAAACCCCTGTCTTTTATAACTGATATTGAGAGAATTTTTTTCTTCAAACCTGGTACATACTGCACATCTTGGGCATCCAACAAACCTCCAGACTTGTGTTGTAACATAAATATTCTCTCTCCCTTCATTGCATACTTGGTATCATCACCAAGCTGCACATGAACATATAAGTCCCTCTCCATTAGACCACTAAATATCTCCCATGATTCTATCATATGACAAGATGCACCATTGTCCAAGTGCCATGCACTCCTGGTAGAAATGTTGGAAGAAAGGAAATAAACTAGTGATTAATCCTTCTCAAACTTCACTGCAAACTCATCAAGATACATCTCTGTTGATGTTGATGTCTAGATATTTCCCTTACCCTTCCTCTTCTCTAGACACTGATATGTACAATGTCCATTATCATGACACAAGAAACACCTTATTTTACTAAAGTCCTTCTTCCTTGGCTACGATGATCCTCCATCACTATTACCCTTCTTGCTAGAAATATTTCCTTTTCCCTTCCTTGTCTTACTGACAAGAGCCAAGTTCTCCTCACTACTTCCCCGCTTGATTCTCTTGGATTCCTCCTAGGTCTCTTCCTGGATGAAATCATCCCAAAGTCTGCCAATCTGGAAGATGTTCTTGAGTGTAGACTCCCTTGAAAAATGGTTCCCAATACTTGGGAAGACCATTCAATGCCAAATCCATGAGCTTTGCATCCTCAATGTTCTATGGATGCAATGTAACACACCCAACCCCTAAGTACCATTTTTAGGGATGGGGCATCAAAATTTCGCTCCTACTCAAAGATCTCAGATCCTCTTTCCGATATCTCCATCCTCTTCTTCTCATCACGAACTATCTAACAACTTCTACCTTGCTCGAATCCAATTTATGTATTGGGAGTTACACCCTTCCAAATTTCTTCAGGCGTTACTGGTCAAGGGCCACATGGTGCCCACGTGGGTCCATCTCATTCGTACCATCCCAAGTTCCTGAAGTCTCGATGTTCCCCAGTGCTCATGCATCTACAGTGGGAATCCCTCCACCGTTAAATCCAACAACATAACTTCATCCCTGTTTAACACATAGGATAAAGGGAATTCGATGTTCAGGGCTTTGGCGTTGAATGCCCCTTTTCCTTTCTGCGTGCATATACTTCAGAGTCCCAAGACTTTGAAATAATGCCACGTGTCTCTGTACTTCAGCCCTTTCAACTCATCTAAGATGCTACATCGAAGCCTCCAGAGTTCTGAAACCCTAGAATCCCAAAGGGTCCACGTTACATGTGATGGTGCACTAAATGCAGAGGCAAGGACATGTGCATCCCATCCTTCAACCAAATTAACCCCAACATCCCAACGTCCCAACTTTCCCGAAGTCTTGAAATCCTAGTGTCCCGGGTACTCCACCCGCTATTAGGCCACACAAGAATGTGCCAGGGGGGGAATGACACACGAAAAGGCATAGATGACACATGACCCAATAAATGGGTGACACATGTCATGTTATAATGGGAACATAGGGTCTGTGAAAAGCACAAATCAAGGTGACATGTGGCACGTTGAACGTGGGTCCACATCACCCTGGGTGATGTCAGTGTGCCACGTCACTCCAGACTAAAATCCTTCCAACGCCCATTATATCCCATGGTCAAGATAAGTCCACGTAGATCCATATATCTATATCCTCTGTTACTTCACAAATTTAGTGTTCGGGGCATCCGCTATGTGATTTCCTTTTTACTCCCAAAGTGGTCAGTGATGGGTTGAATAGGGTCTAGATCCAATGGTCAGAAGGGATACATATGATCCTCAGATCAATGATCCTCATCACTTCACGAATTCGATGTTCGGGGGTCCTACTTGTTTAACACTCCCTTTCTCCCAGAGTGGTCAACTTTGGATTGAATGTGACTTATATCCAATGACTAGGAAAGGTCCCAAAATGTCCTCAGATATACGGCTCTTGTCACTTCATGAGTTCGAAGTTTGGGGGTTCTACCCACTTAACAATCATTTTCTCCTGGTGTAGTAGGAATTCACCGAAGTTCTATACACAAATCCTTCCATTGGTTGATCAGACGGTTGGGAGGGGTTCTCAATGGACTCCCCAGAGCCACGACTCACATTAATTCAAAACTCTAACATTCGTGGGTTTTGGTGTTGTGACACCTCTGTTCTTCCGAAGTGGTCAACTCTGAACTAACCAAAATGTAGATCCAATGGTCAGGGGAGATCCATAGTATCCTCAGATCTACGACTTGCATTACTTTGCGACCGGTAAGTGGGTCAGGGTTTAACGGTGGGATAGATCCCACGGTCACGGTTAAGGAAACCGCTATATATCAGTCAACCTCGATGGTGACCGAACCAACAAGTTACCTTCAGTTGGTTTCAGAGTTTGTAAAGTCATAACATCCTAGAGTTCCGAAGCTAAACTAGCTTAGCTCCTTTCATGTCTAGAAAAGGGTTCCTAGGTCTTGGTCATATGTATCCTCTGACAAGTCTTGGGGCTGCACGCACAATTCTTAGCCATGATTTTTTTAAGGTCGTGGGCATGAGGCAGTGGTCTCTTGGACCACTGTCTTGAAGGGGGTGTCTCCCTTTCATGGAGATTACGTTCTAAAACATAGAAACGTATTTATTGACCAGTACAAGAACCGTAAACTTATTCTTGGATTCATTTACAAAACCACCTCTAACAATTCTCTTGCTACTAAGCAGAGGAAAACAAAAACCATGCAAATACATGGGCTCACATAAAAAAATAAGCATTTCTAATGATTAATCAAACAATGTAAATTTTAATCATAAACACATACATTCAATCGTCACTTCCATTCTAGTACACAAAGTATAAAAATACTTATCAGGAAACTGGAATCATGAAGCAACTACTGAGAGGGGTGCCCTTTTCCACCCAACTGTAGGCACAACCACTCTTGAACGGATTACTGTTGGCCACCCCCTAGCTAGACCATGATTCTCTGAGAGAGACTCTTCCTTCTTATTCAAAGACATTCGGGAATGTAGGTTACTCTCCTCCTCCCACAGGAACTTGGAAAACCAATTTTCTCTCTACCAAGAAAGGGGGCCTGCAACGAGTGCTTCCACAGTCACTCATCTTCTCTGCAACCCCATTTATCAGCTTGGACTGAAAACACTGCCAACAGGTTCTTGCAGCTAGAACTAACTTGTTTTTCAATTTTCTTTAGAACCAGAGAGCTTGACACCCTCTTATTTTTTTGGAAGAATGGTCTGTCGACTCCTCTTCTTCGTAATCCCATCTTCCCACAAATTTCTTTATTTTCTTTCCTTCCTCAGGAAGATTGTGTGCTTTCGAATCCCTAGTTCATGGTAAGGTCAGGAATTATTTTATATGTGTACTCTGACAATCTCCTCATTAACTCTTAAGGAGGACTTTCCAACTACTAGCTTGATTGGTAACTTATTTCTGGGCCAGAGGGCTGTTCTGGGTCTAAGTAATTTAAATATAGTAAGTTACTAGTCTGGTGGGGGTTCATCTCAACCATTGCTGGTTCCCCTCACCATATATCTCATTGCATCATGATCTACCTTGGAAAACCCCTCCTCAACAGTTATGCAACACTATCCATTCTATTTAATAACAAAAAATACATACATTACCTTTTATAACAAAAAGGTTCATCAATTCCAACATCCACACATATTTAGTCTTCCCATAGTCTTTTGGAAAGTTATAGTTATATTTAAAAACTGGGGGAAACAAGGGTATTACAATCTCCTCCCCATTAAAGTAACATAATCCTCAATGTTCTACCTACCGATGTGTTCTGTATGTACAGAAGTAAACAAAAATGGGTATGCTTGTTTCATGGCATCCTCCATTTCCCATGTAGCTTCATCTGGACCAAAGTGTTTCCACTGCACCTTGACCTGTGCAATGGTTTTGTTCATGATTGGGATTTCCTTCCTCTCTAATATGAATTGTGTCTCTGGCAGGAATTATCCCTTTGGTTCCACATGAATCACAAACCAATCGATTATATGATTAGAATCATGTACATATTTCTTCAGT
>SNQJ01S0026349.1:12707-37456 GCA_010110895.2 Picea sitchensis | reverse complement strand
TTTTGATTTCGAGATCTATCTCTGCTGTGTATTGTTCGTGGCTACACTTTATATAGTTATATGACATGGATCTACAGTGTATTTGATTGGTAGCCATGATTTTATTTTATCTCGAGCATGGGTATGCCCGCCTCGGTGAGACAATTATTATTTTTACAGATGACGCCTCCCGATTTATGGTCCTTGGGCTCACTTGTTCGACACATCAGTAAATATTGTTAATGTATTTTGGCCATCAGATGCTCTTCTGACCTCACACATTAGGAGGCATCTGTTATAACCCTAATTTTCACCAGACATGCTTACCTGGCATCAGGCCATCTCAGATTCCTTCTTTGCCAAAGCACTATTGAACAACTCTTCTTAAAAACCTATTTTATAAAGGCCCATGCGCCCTACTCCATTACTACATGCGTGTACACACTAGCTGACCCAAAACAACCCGCGTGTACCTACAAAATCACTAAAAAAGGAAAGTTGCTGATGGAACACACATCTTTGGGTGAGTTAACTAAACCTTCCAGCCATGCATGGCCGAGGGTTCGACCAAATACCTATCTTCTTCTAGCCTATAAAAGAAGGGTTAGGGGTACCATTTGGAAGAGGAGAATCATAGTAAAGAAACTATACCTGATTGCGTATTCCCTTTGTCCCAACCCTTTACCCATCCTTGTGCAAAGAGAAACATAGAGCAAAGAAGTTGGAGGACAGTTGAAGAGGAGCCCAGGACCAGGTTCGTGGAGCAGTGGTCGGCTTCATCATTGTAAGCTGATTTGTTGAAGTTAATAATAAAGAAGTACTTTTCCCGTCTCACCATATGATGTTTTCATGGTTTATTGCATACTTGTTTATTGAATATCTAACCCATTAATCTATATATCAAATGCATGTGGAGTTTGTTATTTGTCTTGTGTGAATGCAGGTCAACCTTGGGAGAAGAACTGTAGCCAAAGAGCGATCGAGCGTGAGGAAGGAACGACATCAAACACCCAGAATAAGGTACACTCACTTGATCTTATTAACTATGTATTTTCTTAAGAATAATGCGGATTAGGTCTGGGATGATGGTAGAAAGTAGAAATCTTTAAGTCTTTTCTACATGCAGAATTAAACCCTAAGTGCTAGTCCGTAGAGGGATTTCCCTCAATGTATGTAATAGCCACCTGGGTCTCCTGACAGGATTGGAAAGGGTTAAATCCTCCCCACTTGGAGTTTGAACTATTGAATTCTTCTCATCTTTCAGAGCCTACTGCTCTTTGTCCTCTGTCACTTTTGATGACTTTTGAGATCTCCTAGATGCCAAGTTCTCCTCAAACTTAACATCTCTTCTCACAAATTTCTTCCTCTATGCTAGAAAGAATATCCTCTAAGCTTTTTAGGTCTCATTGTACCCCATAAATACACCCTTCTATCCTGAAGGCTCCAACTTTATCCTCTTATCCACAAGAAAATGGATGTAGACTAGAAAACCAAAGATACTTAAATTTCCTATATCTGGATTCACTCCCGAGAAATCCTCCTTTGGAGTCTTGTCCCCTAACATCTTGTGAGGATTCTTGTTCTGCACATATACTGTCGTGTTACACACCTCTACCTAAATAAACACATGCAACTCCCGGTCATGTATCATAGCACTAGAAAAATGAATGATGGATCGATTGTTTCTTTCCACAACCCCATTTTGCTGAGGGTTGTATGATACTATTGACTCCCTCTTGATCCCTGCCTCCTTGCAGAAATCCTTAAATTCATTGGAGGTGCACTCTCCCCCACTATTCGACCTCAAGACCTTGATATTATTTCTTGTATGGTTCTCCACTTGAGCTCTAAACTTCTGAAACTGATCAAAGACCTCATCCTTGGTCTTCATAAAGAAGATCCAATTTTTCTTGGAAAATTCATCAATAAACGTCACATAGTATGATGATACCTATACTAATGATACTGACATCGACCCACTCACATATGATTGGATAAGATTCAATATCCCCTTAGAATCGACAATACTTCATAGTGTAGGTGTCCCAACCCCCTATGCCAAAACTCACATAGGATGTCACTTTTGTGTACCAAAACTTGAAGAAGCTTTCTCTGCAACCTGTATAAAGTGCCCTCTCTAACCCTGACGACCACTTTTGTGTCCGGTCTAGATTTCTCTGGATGTGAGTACTTTCCCTCTCAGAAAAGTAATGACAAAACCCCTATCTTTTATAGCTGATATTGAGAGAAAAGTTTTCTTCAAACCTGGTACATAATGCACATCCTGGGCATCCAACAAACCTCCAGACTTGTGTTGTAACATAACTATTCTCTCTCCCTTCATTGCATACTTGGTATCATCACCAATCTGCACATGACCATCTAAGTCCCTCTCCATTAGACTGCTAAAGAGCTCCCATGATTCTATCATATGACAAGATGCACCATTGTCTAAGTGCCATGCACTCCTGGTAGAAATGTTGGAA
The DNA here is from genome assembly GCA_010110895.2 of Picea sitchensis. NCBI lineage: Eukaryota > Viridiplantae > Streptophyta > Pinopsida > Pinales > Pinaceae > Picea > Picea sitchensis. The sequence continues at coordinate 34,991 of SNQJ01S0026349.1, read as the reverse complement.
GAAAGGAAATAAACTAGTGATTAATCCTTCTCAAACTTCACTGCAAACTCATCAAGCTACATCTCTGTTGATGCCGATGTCTAGATATTTCCCTTACCCTTCCTCTTCTCTAGACACTGATATGTACAATGTCCATTATTATGACACAAGAAACACCTTATTTTACTAAAGTCCTTCTTCCTTGGCTACGATGATCCTCCATCACTGTTACCCTTCTTGCTAGAAATATTTCCTTTTCCCTTCCTTGTCTTACTAACAAGATCCAAGTTCTCCTCACTACTTCCCCGCTTGCTTCTCTTGGATTCCTCCTAGGTCTCTTCCTGGATGAAATCATCCCAAAGTCTTCCAATCTGGAAGATGTTCTCGAGTGCAGACTCCCTTGACAAATGGTTCCCAATACTTGGGAAGACCATTCAATGCCAAATCCATGAGCTTTGCATCCTCAGTGTTCTATGGCTGCAATGTAACACACCCGACCCCTAAGTACCATTTTTAGGGATGGGGCATCAAAATTTCGCTCCTACTCAAAGATATCAGATCCTCTTTCCGATATCTCCATCCTCTTCTGCTCATCATGAAATATCTAACAACTTCTACCCTGCTCGAATCCGATTTATGTATTGGGAGTTACACCCTTCCAAATTTCTTCAGGCGTTACTGGTCAAGGGCCACATGGTTCCCACGTGGGTCCATCTCATTCATACCATCCCAAGTTCTCGAAGTCTCAACATTCCCCAGTGCTCATGCATCTACAGTGGGAATCCCTCCACCGTTAAATCCAACAACAGAGCTTCATCCCTATTTAACACATAGGATAAAGGGAATTTGATGTTCGGGGATTTGGCGTTGAATGCTCCTTTTCCTTTCTGCGTGCATATACTTCAGAGTCCCGAGACTTTGAAATAATGCCACGTGTCTCTGGAATTTGGCCCTTTCAACTCATCTAAGATGTTACATTGAAGCCTCCAGAGTTCTGAAACCCTAGAATCCCAAAGGGTCCACATTACATGTGATGGTGCACTAAATGCAGAGGCAAGGACATGTGCATCCCATCCTTCGACCAAATTAACCCCAACATCCCAATATCCCAAATTTCCCGAAGTCTTGAAATCCTAGTGTCCCAGGTACTCCACCCGCTATTAGGCCACACAAGAATGTGCCAGGGGGGGATGACACATGGAAAGGCAGAGATGACACACGACCCAATAAATGGGTGAAACATGTCATGTTATAATGGGAACATAGGGTTTGTGAAAAGAACAAATCAAGGTGACATGTGGCACGTTGAATGTGGGTCCACATCACCCTAGGTGATGTCAGTGTGCCACGTCACTCCAGACTGGAAGCCTTCCAATGCCCATTATATCCCATGGTCAAGATAAGTCCACGTAGATCCATATATCTATAGCCTCTGTTACTTCACAAATTTAGTGTTCGGGGCATCCGCTATGTGATTTCCTTTTTACTCCCAAAGTGGTCAGTGCTGGGATGAATAGGGTCTAGATCCAATGGTCAGAAGGGATCCGTATGATCCTCAGATCAACGATCCTTGTCACTTCACGAATTCGATGTTCAGGGGTCCTACTTGTTTAACACTCCCTTTCTCCCAGAGTGGTCAACTTTGGATTGAATGTGACTTAGATCCAATGACTAGGAAAGGTCCCGAAGTGTCCTCAGATATATGGCTCTTGTCACTTTGCGAGTTCGAAGTTTGGGGGTTCTACCCACTTAACAATCCTTTTCTCCTGGTTTAGTTGGAATTCACCGAAGTTCTATACACAAATCCTTCCATTGGTTGATTAGACGGTTGGGAGGGGTTCTCAATGGACTCCCCAGAGCCACGACTCACATTAATTCACAACTCTGACATTCAGGGGTTTTGGTGTTGTGACACCTCTGTTCTTCCAAAGTGGTCAACTCCAGACTAACCAAAATGTAGATGCAACGGTCAGGGGAGATCCATAGTATCCTCAGATCTACGACTTGCATTACTTTGCGACCGGTAAGTGGGTCAGGGTTTAACGGTGAGATAGATCCCACGGTCACGGTTAATGAAATCGCTATATATCAGTCAACCTTGATGGTGACCAAACCAACAGGTTACCTTCGGTTGGTTTCAGAGGTTGTAAAGTCATAACATCCTAGAGTTCCGAAGCCAAACTAGCTTAGCTCCTTTCATGTCTAGAAAAGGGTTACCAGGTCTTGGTCATATGTATCCTCTGACAAGTCTCAGGGCTACACGCACAATTCTTAGCCATGATTTTTTTAAGGTCGTGGGCATGAGCCAGTGGTCTCTTGGACCATTGAATTGAAGGGGGTGTCTCTCTTTCGTGGAGATTACGTTCTAAAACATAGAAAGGTATTTATTGACCAGTACAAGAACCGTAAAATTATTCTTGGATTCATTTACAAAACCACCTCTAACAATTCTCCTGCTACTAAGCAGAGGAAAACAAAAACCATGCAAATACATGGGCTCACATAAAACAATAATCATTTCTAATGATTAATCAAACAATGTAAATTTTAATCATAAACACATACATTCAATCGTCACTTCCATTCTAGTACACAAAGTATACAAATACTTATCATGAAACTGAAATCGTGAAGCAACTACTGAGAGGGGTGCCCTTTTCCACCCAACTGTAGGCACAACCACTCTTGAACGGATTACCGCTGGCCACCCCCTAGCTAGACCATGATTCTATGAGAGAGACTCTTCCTTCTTGTTCAATGACATTCGGGAATGTAGGTTACTCTCCTGCTCCCACAGGAACTTGGAAAAACAATTTTCTCTCTACCAAGCAAGGGGGCCTGCAATGAGTGCTTCCACAGTCACTCATCTTCTCTGCAACCCCATTTATCAGCTTGGACTGAAAACACTGCCAACAAGTTCTTGCAGCTAGAACTAACTTGTTTTTCAATTTTCTTCAGAACCAGAGAGCTTGACACCCTCTTCTTTTTTTGGAAGAATGGTCTGTCGACTCCTCTTCTTCGTAATCCCATCTGCCCACAAATTTATTTATTTTCTTGCCTTCCTCAACAAGATTGTGTTCTTTCGAATCCCTAGTTCATGGTAAGGTCAGGAATTATTTTATATGTGTACTCTGACAATCTCATCATTAACTCTTAAGGAGGACTTCCCAACTACTAGCTTGACTGGTAACTTATTTCTGGGTCAGAGGACTATTTTGGGTCTAAGTAATTTAAATCCAGTAAGTTACTATTCTGGTGGGGGTTCATCTCAACCATTGCTGGTTCCCCTCACCATATATCTCATTGCATCATGATCTACCTTGGAAACCCCCTCCTCAGCAGTTATGCAACACTATCCATTCTATTTAATAACAAAAAATACATACATTACCTTTTATAACAAAAAGGTTCATCAATTCCAACATCCACATATATTTAGTCTGCCCATAGTCTTTTGGAAAGTTATAGTTATATTTAAAAATTGGGGGAAACAAGGGTATTACAATCCCCTCCCCATTAAAGTAACATAATCCTCAATGTTCTACCTACCGATGTGTTTTGTATGTACATAAGTAAACAAAAATGGGTATGCTTGTTTCATGGCATCCTCCATTTCCCATGTAGCTTCATTTGGACCAAAGTGTTTCCACTACTCCTTGACCTGTGCAATGGTTTTGTTCCTGATTGGGATTTCCTTCCTCTCTATTATGAATTGTGTCTCTGGCAGGAATTCTCCCTTTGGTTCCACTTGAATCACAGACCAATCGATTATATGATTAGAATCATGTACATATTTCTTCAGCAACGAAACATGGAAAACATTATGTGCCTTCATTGTGGGAGGAAGTGCTAGTCTATATGCTATAGGTCCCACTCTATCCAAAATTTCAAAGGGTCCACAATATCGGGGTGCCATCTTTGCACAAGCTACCATTCTCAAGGAAATTTTCCTAGGTTGAACTCATAGATACACATGATCCCCTGCTTTGAAATCTCCAGCAGTCCTTTTTTTGTCTGCATAGATTTTCTGTCTATCCTGATCTATTTTCAGATTTTGTTTTATATGAACTACTTGTTGTTCCATTTCATTTAGCATATTTGGATCGATCGTAACTTTGTCTACTGGGTTATTTCAGTTGATTGGAATATTGCATTGTCTACCATAGAGGGCCTCAAAAGGGATCATCTTTAATGACTCTTGATAGCCATTGTTATAAGCAAACTCTACCAGTGGTAGGTAGTCTTCCCAGTTATTAGGATGATGCATTACATGCATCCTTAACATGTCCTCTAACACTTGGTTTACCCTCTCTATCTTCCCATCAGTTTGAGGGTGATAGGCTATACTAAATAGCAATTTAGTTTCAAAACTATCAAACAAATATTTCCAAAAGTTTGAAGTAAATTTAGTATCTCGGTCGGACATGATTTCCTTAGGCATGCCATGCAGTCTAAATATTTCTTTCATGAAAATAATGTAAATATCTATTTCCTTGCAATTCGATTTGATGAGAATAAAGTGAGCATCCTTGCTCAGTTGTCCACAACTACCATAATGGCATCATTCTGCTTGGTTTATTTTGGTAGCCCTGTGATGAAATCCATGGATATAGTTTCCCATTTCCATTATGGAATTGGTAGGGGATGCAAAAACCCTGCTGGATGCCAGTGATATGCCTTAACATGCTGACATTATAGACATTTAGCTAAGTAATCAGCTATGTCCTTTTTCAGTACGGGACAATAAAATAGTTTCCTAGTGGTTGTGATCATTTTCCGATAACCAAGATGTCCGGTATATGGTTTTTTGTGTAGTTCATCCATTATAAACCTCTTCAAGTCATCACAATTTGGAATATACAACCTACCTTTGTAGGTTATACGACCATCATTCAACAATTTATAATCATCATACTTCAGCCCCGTGGGCTCTTGCTCTAAGTATGATTTCACAACTTAAAAAAATGCATCTGTTTCTTATGCACTTTTGACTCTCTCCTTGACATATGATTCACATGCGCTTACAAATTCCAAGTGAACCACTTTCACACTTCTACTAAGGGCATCAACCACCCTGTTTTCTTTTCCTTTTATATGTTTGATTTCGAAATCAAACTCACTAAGGAGATCCATCCATCTAACTTGTCCAACATTGAGTTTTGGTTGATCAAAACAATAACTCAACCCACTATGGTTTGTCATAAGCACAAATATTCTACCTTGGAGGTAATGCCTCCACATTTTTAAAGCATGTACTATGGCAGCCAATTCCAAATCATGGGTCACATAATTGATTTCATGCTCATTCAATTTTCTGGATTCATAGCAAATCACATGTCCTTCTTGCATAAGGAATCCTCTGAGCGCTTCCTTGCAGACATCTATACACACAAGGAAGTCCTTGTTTGAGTCTGCAATATTCAATACATGTGCATTGGTTAGAAGGTATTTCAACTCTTGGAATCTCTCTTCACATTCTGATGTCCAAATGAATTTAGCTCCCTTTTTCTAAAGGGAGGTGATTAAGAAACCAATCTTGGAGAATCCCTTTATGAACCTTCTATAGTATTCTGCTAGGCCNGTTAGAAGGTATTTCAACTCTTGGAATCTCTCTTCACATTCTGATGTCCAAATGAATTTAGCTCCCTTTTTCTAAAGGGAGGTGATTAAGAAACCAATCTTGGAGAATCCCTTTATGAACCTTCTATAGTATTCTGCTAGGCCGATAAAGGATCTGATATCAGATACATCATTTAGGGTAGGCCAATCCGTAATGGATTTGATCTTGTCAGGGTGAACTACCACTCCTTGTTCAGAAATAACATGGCCTAAGTAATGGACTTGTTTTTGGAAAAAGTCACACTCACTAAACTTAGCATAGAGATGACATTCTCTTAGCACTTGAAGCACTATCTTGAGATGTTCTTCACGATATTCCATATTCTTAGAATATATTAGGATATCGTCAATGAAAACCAATACAAATATTTCCAAGAACTTACTGAGTACATTATTCATTAAGCACATAAAAGTGGCTTGTGCATTGGTAAGCCCAAATGGCACCACCACAAATTCATAGTGACCATATCTTGTTCTAAAGGATATTTTGTGGATGTATTCATTCTTAATTCAGACTTGATGGTATCCAGACGTCAATTCAATATTGGAGAATATTGTAGCACCACTTAATTGGTCAAACAAGTCATCGATCCTTGACAAGGGATACTTATTCTTAATGGTCATCATATTGAGTTGTCTATAGTCTATGCACAACCTGAGGGTGCCATCCTTATTTTTCACAAAAAGGATGGTGCTCCCCATGGGGAAACACTAGGCCGAATGTATCCTTTGTCTAATATCTCCTTTAGATGTAGTTTGAGCTTAACTAGCTCTGGTGTACTCATTCTATAGGGTGTTCTAGACACTGGCACTGCTCCTGGTACAAGTTCTATTGAAAATTCAATATCTCTTCTTGGAGGTGTAACAGACCCAACCCCTTAAACCCCTTTTAGGGATATGGCATAAAAATTTCACTTTCCTCCATCATCTTGAATCCTCTTCCTTATCTCTCCATCACCTTCCGCTCATCAAGAGCTTTCCAACTACTATCTCCATGCCCAAATACGAACTATGGATTGGAATTTATGCCCTTTCGAAGTTATTCGAGCTCCATTGGTAAAATGCCACATGGCGCCCAGGTGGGTCCGTCTCATTCACACTATCCCAAGGTTCCCCAAAGTTTCATAGCTCCCTAGCACTCCTACCTCTATGGTGGAAACCCATCCACCATTAATTCCACTGACATATCTTTGTCCTCATTTAACGCATTGATCTTCATGAATTTAGAGTTCGACGCTGAATGCCCCTTTTTCTTTCTACGCACATATTTTCTAGAGCCCCAAATTTCCAAAATCTCGAGGTCTTGCCATGTAGCTCCTGCCTTTGGCCCTTTTGGGAGCATACGTTCTCACATCCTGAGTCTTCCGGAGTTTCGAACTCCCAAAATCCTGAGGTACCATTAGCCATCAGGTCAAACAACCACGCACTAGGGAATGACACGTGGTAGAGAACATATATGACACATGTCCCTATATATGGGTGACACATGTGTTATTGGATAAATCGGTGAATGCGAACATAAACTAATCTCCCTAGATCCACTTGGATCTAGAACAAAACAAGAAAGGGCATGGCGCTTTCCCTAGGTTGCTACCATTGCATTTATCACCAAAGAAGGAGTATATGAAATACCTTTATATATCGCTTCCCTTTATCTCTGTTGTCCCTACTTCAGTCCGGTTCTCTTTGTGAGATCAGATTTGCAATGACACAAACCAACCAAAGTGAAAGCAACAATTATAGATTCAATGGAAACCTAAACATGTGATCAAGGAGTCATGTAATAAAACACTAATGATTTTATGGGAAAGAAACACGCCGCTGTATCATATTAATTAAAAGTGGAGAGTGCCTTGATGTCACAAGTTCCCTTTCAGTGGTCCTTGGTTCCAACACACACATACACTTGCTCCGAATTTACATGAAGATAATACACAAAGCTCAATGGACAAATGGAGGCCTCAAGCATCAATTGTATTGGGATTCTTCACACAGTCTTCAGTCTATTCTTTGCTCAATCTTTCTTGACCTTTCTTGACCTTGCTTAACCTTTTCCATGAGAAATCCATTATTATATAGGAGAAGATGAAGTGGTTACTAGGATGAGGATGATCCCACCAAATAATAAAATCTAGTAAGATCACAACCATACGGACGCCACCTCACATTCTAGAAGAATATCCTTCTAGAAACTTCTAGAAAATTCTTTCTTTTCTTAGATTCAAGTGCCGCTGCACCCTACATATATAGAAGCATGCGGAAATATCGCAGGCCAGGCATAGAGAATCCTGCGGAAATCCTTTATTTCCACACTGTGTACCACTGTTAGCCTACGACGTCATTCTAAAAATGTGCCTTGTAGGGGAAGAACTCAACCATTTTCCTCACGTGAAATATTTTTTTGGAAGCATGAACACATGCTTATGGGGTCATCATCAGAGTGACCAAAATAATGTGTAATGGAATGCCCCCAAAAGTATGAGGCTGGAACATGTGACAACCAAAATACTTTGTAAAATGCGTGTGTGTGTCGGAAACAAGGAGCACACCAATCAGGAACCTGCAAACAATCAAGCATCTCATAGAATTATACCATTTCTAACATAGGCATTCCCATGCTTAGATTACAAGTGATTGAAATCATAAATGCAAGGCATAGCCACCAATTATACACCGCGGATCCATGTCATCAAAATTCTACATAGCCACCAGAAATACACCATGGATATATGTATTAGAAAGTGTAAATTCAGACACAACCACGAGACAGACAAAGTGGATCTGTGTGTCAATTAAAATCATAAATACTCCATCACAACCTGGTCCAAAAAGATGAGATCCAGGGTCTTCAATCCTGTCATCCGTAAGTACGAATATAACCATGAGATTATAGGTGTTGAAATCGAACATGGTAGAAACCACTTGATTACCAACCATTGATGAAAACCATTAACAAGTGCGAGGGAAATCACCATGGATGTCAATGAATCCTAAGGTACCTTACTACAATCCAACAAATGTGAATAAATGAGATAAAGTTGAACACTCGATGAAATCTCTCGATCTGGAACCGATGATGTGAATCTACTGTCGAGAGCGAAGAAACCTACCATTGAGGCATGCAGGCTCTAAGGTACTAAATGATTTCTAAGTCTTGGTCCTGGATGATGAGTTGAAGTCAACAGGAAAAAGACTCATCATAGGAGGGCCTTGATGTATCCCCCATCAGTGACACAAAATAAGTAACAGATTAAGGATAGATCAAAGTATGAAAATGATTTGAAACTGACACAGGGAAGGCCGACATGGTAAGAAATGACAATGCAGATGGTTGACTCGAAGGAGGGCTTGGTTGGACTTCTCTTGAACATATGAATGACACGACATTGGTCTTGGAAGCATTGACTCAAAGATGACCCAAGATATGAATTTGATGAAGGCTAGACGAGAGATAAATGGATTTCCCAACCTAGATTCAAATGATGAAGGGGGTGTCATGTTCAAGAGAGACTAGTACTACCACTAACACAGGTACAAAAACACATTTCTTTCCCAAATTTCCCCCCACCATTTCTGGCAAGTACCTCTTTATTTTTACGCAAGATTGAGGAGGATAACATATGCTTGTAATGTAAGATCATCCTTTGGACGAGTCCCTCAGAGTATTTTTAATGAACCCTAAGAAGGAGTGGTTCGGTCCCATGTGGGTCTTTCGATGTTTGTTTAAGGAGTCCAAAGATAGAAAACTCAGGGTTTTTTCATGTTTATAAAGTCTAAAAAACACTTTAAAGAGAACTCTCTCAGTTCCTTTTTTGTAAAATAGTTTGACAGGACCGAAAAAGTGATAAACTATCACCCATCGAATGTTTTATTCAAATACTTTTACGAGCGTGAATAGAACACGGTCGCTCGACAATCTTTTCATTTTTATGGAGTGTAAAAAGAGATTAAATGATACTCCATGTGTGTCGTTTTGCGTGTTACCAATACGAGTACGAAAGGATGAAAAAAGTATCCTTGGTTTCGTTCTCATAAATTTTCGAGCACAAGAACGAACGAAGAGTGAAATCGAGGTTTTACTAAAAAACCCTAAAAAGTATCGATAGGTGTAACGAAGATTTTTTTTTTTTTTTTTTTCTGAACAAAGATCCATGCTCCGTTAATTAAGACTTTAGTCTTCTTCCTACAAGAAACAAGACACTCACGAGACTATTAGTTTTGAGGGTTTATAACCAAACACATTTATATAATATAAAATATTACGAAAAAGGGTAAAAAATGAAATAAATAAGAGTAAGAGTTATTTTTTACCATTTCATTTGTATTTGGTCAAGAATTTGTCTAAAACCCCCTTTTTCACCCCTTACTTCTGCCGGCGATTGCGAGGAGAAAAAGCGATCATTTGACGAATGGTTTTCGTGAAAACAGTAAGTGCTTCATCTTCTTCCTTTTCAATGGTTTAAAAGTGTTTTTGGTGGTCAAAAGATGATTTTCTGGGCGATTTTTGGGCCGGTAGGCATGCGTTGGGGCCGCTGCAGCTGGCCAATATCAGGCCCTATGGAAATCAAGGATTTATGCAGGTGCCCAATGGATAGCCTGCGAAAATCCCACACTTTAACTGAAGCTTAGTTGCGGCAGCCAAAAATCAAAAAAGAAAAGCAAGCGTTGGACCAAAAAGAATTCCAAAACGGCTGGATAAAGGTGCTAATTGTCCTTTTTTACTTCCATGTAGGTGTTTGATTGAAAAAATGTTGGAATGGAGAGAACATGAGCATGAATATGACAACTCTATGGCTTTGAATGATCCAATAACCATTGATTCCCTTCATCAATGTGGCCTATTAAAGTGTTTCAAAGTCCAGGGCATGAGAGCCCAACGGAGACTATTAGAGTAGTTGTTCCATATGTGGGATGCAGAACAACAAGTATTTCACGTGGGTGTCCATGTCCTTTCCTTGGACATTGAGGATATTTACTTTCTGATGGGGCTATCCCATCGTGGGGCACGGGTGTCTCTGACAGGGGGTCGAGGTTGTGTCTTTTCGATGAGTGAGTATATCCGTCGACACTATGAACCAGATGCCGAAAGGTACAAAGGTAAAGTGGCTATCCGAGGTGTGAGGGATCTGAATCTCAAAACCATCCTTTTTACCATTGCACAGATGGAAGGAAGCACGTCGCCACACATGGAACTCCAGAGTTATTTTCAATATGCCATTGAATGTCTGGAACCTCAAGTATTCAATTGGTGTGATGGTGTGCCCCACAGTATGAAGACACAACTCACTAAGAGCAAGAGAGGATATCTAAAGAAGTTTGGGTATGGGTCCATTTTGGTATCTTTCTTCTTATAAAGAGTTCCTCATTTGTGACTACAGGTAGAGTGGGGAATACTAGCCCCACGAGACCCAATAATGAAATGGTGGTGTGACCTTATGGAATAACACGTAGCGAGCCCTATAATCAAGTACAATGATGCATTTTTTGATTGGTTAAGGCCCCAAATATTGATGATTGATGATTGATGATTATGCGTATGCCGACCTGGACTTTCGGGGTGATCCTGACTTGGTTCTCCCTAAAGTATTTTATTGGGGAGATCTAGGTAAGAAAGATATTTTGTTATTTATAATGTTTTTGTGGTTTTGATCTAAAGACTAAACAAAGAATTTTGACTATGCAGATGTAGGGCCGCATCGACCTCCGGACACATCTTTGATTTAGAGGTGAGGAGAGGCACGTGTGGTAGCAGGGTGGGATGTCGATGACTACGAGGCGATGGAGAAAAACTTAGAAGGCTTGACGATAGACATCCCCGACATGTCGATCGAGGAGGTCCCAAGGCGTTATCAATGCCATACTGTAGGCGTGTTCGACTCACTTAGTTGGTTACTTCATCGGATAACACAGACAATAGTGTGCTATCATGAGCGACATCCATGATACTATTTCGAGCGACATCTGTGATGCTATTTTGTAGGATCCATGGGCTCTATATTTTGATATTATGGTCCTTGGATGGAAAACACTTTTTGTAAAACATTTTCATTATATATACATGAGGCTTCTACTAGCTTACTCTACTTTTATATACGATGTGTAATGTGTGATTGGAAATATAAATGTCTCAAATGTCTGTCCTACACATAATTAGCTAGAGCATTAGTTAATGTATTTAGACATCTAGGAATGTGTTGATATTCAATATAATCAAAATAATGTTCCAAGAGACGAATTTGTAGATATACCTGTAACAAAGTAGGACTTCAGATAATGTAGACATTACTTAACTGGAGTACTACTAGCTGCGAATAAAGTCATACAACGAAGTGATGAATCCAATGTGAGATAGAAATGGTCAATAATTAAATGACTGCGCTATATTTTGCGATATTATTGGTTGCATGACTGAGGCAAACACCTTTTAAACTGATAAGTTTGTTGGTGGGTGCATATATTTCCCAAGTAGAAAAAGCTAGGTTATGAGTACTACGGCTAGCACCATCGGCGAAGCCAATATAACGTAGAGAAGACGTCGACATCTGGAAACCAAGCACAATGCAAGGTAAGAAATTGGGGGTCAAAACCAAATAATGAAAAACACACAAAAGTAACACACAAGAGTACGATATAGTAAATGTAAAAGAACTCATGCAGAGACAGTCTAAGCATAGTACTTCTTCAAGTAAAGACCATTTATGAGTTCACTCAAAGGAATTCCATCATAATATACTAACTCGTAAGCTCCCTTCTCCAACACTCGTTTGACGATATATGGACCACACCATATAGCTTCGAATTTTTTGGCTCCTAGCAGATCACGATCTTGTTCATAGAGGAGAACTATATCTCCCTCAGAGAAAACACACGACTTGACATGTTTTTCATATTGGGATTTTACGCGTTTCTTCCGGGTTTCAATAACTAGGGTGGCATCACGCCGTGTCTCATCTAATTGCATAAGATACAATAGATGTTACTCTTTGACAGAGGTGTTTGGGAGAAGTTCGACGGACATATTCAAGGATGTTATTTCACATTCAATCGGGAGAACAACTTCAATGCCATAGACTAGTTGAAAGGGGGTAAATCCCGTAGTAGACTTCAGAGACATCCGATAGGCCCATAATGCCTAAAACAACATCGTGTGCCAGGTGGTCTTATGGATTCCTATTATCCAATGAAGCATAGTGATAATGATTTTATTTATTGCTTCAACATGGCCGTTGGCATGTGGATAGTAGGGGGTTGAGTTTTCATGCCGAAGACCCAACTTGTTGGTAAGTTCAGACATCATAAAGTTTTGAAAATGGCTACCGTGATCAGTAACGATAACTTGTGGGATTTCGAATCGAGTAATAATATGATTAAATATGAAAAGGGATGCAGTTTTCTTGGTATTGTTGAAAGTAGGCATTGCCTCAGACCATTTGGTGAAATAATCCATGGCTACGATAATGTATCCATGCCCCCCGACCGAGTGAGGGTTACAGGTCATGAAATCAATGCCCCATTTCGTGAAAGGTCCAACAGAAACTACAGGGTGTAAGGGAGCGGGGTGTGATCTTATTTTATTATTGTATGTTTGGAAAGCATGGCATTTTTGGATGAAAATAATACAGTCTTTGAATAAAGAAGGCCAAAAATACCCTGATCGTAAGATATTTTTGGGCAGTAGCATACCCATACATGTGACCACCACATGATCCATAGTGGCAGTCATTCAAAGCTTTCTCGGCTTCATCATAGGTGAAACATCATTGAAAAATAGAGTCAAACCCATGGTGATAAAGAGTGTCACCAAGGATAATGTACTGATGAGCTTGGTAACGTATGCGATGACGATTAGTGCTAGACAAATCATCCTGGAAAGTCTGAGTTTGGAGATAGATAATGATATCCCCATACCAAAGGTCATCATAACTGATCATAAAAAGGGATTCGTCGGGTAAAGTATCCTCTGCTACATTCTCTGTCTCAGTGCAGGGAAGGTCACATATCAGTTCAGCAAACACCAAGTATTTCTTAGACTTAGCGCATTCGAATTCTAAGTCAAACTCCTGGAGAATTACTATCCATTTGGAGTATTTTCCCCCTTGCAATTGGTGTGAAAGAATGTGTTGCATGGGGTTGCAATCGGAAATTACAGTGGTCTTGCGTAGTAAGATAAACGTTGGATAGCTTGAACATCTTCCAAGGCCAGTTTTTCAACATTTAAGTATTTGGCTTCGGTAGTCGTGAGACTCCGACTCAAATAATAAATGACATGTTTGTCATGTGAATCATCTTCTTGGAATAGAACCACGACGATGGTAGAGTCTGAAGCAATGAGATAAAGGAAGTAATCTTGACTATAATCGGGTGGGAAAAGTAATGGGGTACGGGTTAAAGTCAGTTTCAAAGCTTCGAAAGATTTGTTGGTGATGGAATCCCATACGAACTCAGAACCTTTCTTTAGCAGTCGAGTAAATCCGAGCATTAATTGAGCATAGTTCGGGATGAAATGACGTAAAAGGTTTGCCTTCCCTTGAAAACTTTGAAGCTGGCGAAGTGAAGAAGGAGGAGGGAGATTGAGGATCTCCTTGACCTTCAAATGATCGACCCTGATCCCCTGGCGTGACACGATAAAACCTAGAAGTTGGCTGAACTCCACACATAAAACACATTTGTCTGGGTTTAAGCGTATACGATAGAACCGACAACAAAGGAAAATGGTTCAGAGGTGTGCCTGATGGTCACTACGATGCATGGAATGCACTGGTAGGTCATCTAGATATGGTTGTACGATGTGCTTAATATCATGAAAAGCATAAGACATAGCACATTGAAAAGTTGAATCGACGTTCTTTAAACCAAAGGGTAGTTTCCAGTAGGAAAAGGTGCCCCAAGGACAAATAAAAGCGGTTTTGTGTTGATCCGCGGGAAAGATGTTGATTTGATTATGGTAGGAGAAACTGTCCATTAAAGAGAAGATTTCACTCCCAGGGTAATTGTCGACGATCTGGTTAATGAAGGGGGTGGGAAAGTTGTCCTTAAGACAAGCTTGATTTATATCCCTATAATCGACAAAGACGCGGATCGTACCTTGTTTCTTGTTGACTGGAACTAGATTGGATACCGAATCAGTTAAAGCCACAGGATAAATAAAGCCAACTTTAAGAAGTTTTTCGACTTCAAGATTAACAACAGTTGCTTTACGGGGGTGGATAGGACGAAGTCTCTGCCGGATGGGTCTAGCACCCGGGTATGTCTTAATTTTGTGGACAATTATATAAGGGTCAATAACTGACATTTCTTCATATCTCCAAGAGAATATGTAACGAAACTCTTGGAAAAGTGATTTATAGGTGACAACCTTGTCAGTAGAGCACAAAGCTCCGATGTGAACATTTTCAACAACTCCATGTTTAACTGATATGTCGAGGGGGATGGTGGGTGAAATATTACTTAATTTTCCTTCATATAACACATCGTGTGATGTCTCGGGAACGGAGGAAATGACAACAACAGTCGACGGGGTCGAGATCCGTTGGTAACTCTCGATGGTGTGTTGTTCGAGGAAGAGAATGGAATGATGATGTCCATCATTCCAAGGGGTATCTTCCATCGACATAACCGACATAATCATCTCGTCCATGGTAAAAATGGCGTGGAAGGGGTCAGGAGACGAATCACCAAGAGAAGGGGTGGAAAGGGTTGCCGATTGAATGGCTTGATAGGAAAATTCAACCGAACTTAAAGGCATTTGGTTGCTGTAGTGAGGATAATCACTAGGTTTGGGTATGATCCACGGGTCGAAATATGGGTGAGTTTGGCGAATCGAGGTGGAAATCATGTTGATCAAGGCAACCAAAGGAGGTGGAACATCGGGAGGGGGGATCAGGAACGTGCCCATCAGAGTGGAATATTTAAGTAGGCCCACACCAACGTTCTCATACCCAGGAGGTGTCTTCGCGATAAAAGGGATGTTACTAGTACGAGTGTCAAAGTTGGAAAAGGCTAGCTGGTCAACAGTGATGACGTTTCCCTGATGTGGAAAATGTAAAACGTGGAAAAGGGTAGATACAATGGTGCGCATCGCGTCAATCCAGCTATGGCCAAGTAAGAGGTTATAATCGAGAGGTGCATCAAATACCTCAACTTCAACGTTGACCGATTTTCCTTCCAATGTAATATACAACGTAGGAAGTACACCGTAGGGTTTAAATCCAGAACCATTGAAGGCTTTAAGCATGTTATGTGATTCAATAAGAGTAGGAGAGTTGATGGATTTCCAATAGGGAACAAACATTACATACGTGGAGGCACCCTCATCAATGACAGTCCTACAGATGTTCTTGTTCGAGACAACAACTTTTATTTGGAATGCTAGATGAGGGGGGAGTCTCGAAATGTGATCTTTGAGGTAAAAAATTATAAAATTTGTATTCGTAGGATCAACTCCACTGATAGACTTTAGAAGCGCTTTCCATTGAGCAGGGAAACTTTGAAGGACTTCGAGAGCCGACATCGCATAAGGTGCTTGCGCCAGATCTTCTACAATACTATAGTTCTGAGTAGCATGTGCATGAGGGTTGAAGGCATAATTTTGAACAACACCCTTTGGGGTAGGGTGAAGAACTGTATCGAGACTCGGTTGTTCCAGATGAAGAGGACCATTGGAAGGTGAAGTTGAAGGAGGTTGTTGAACCAATGAAGGTGGTATATCGTCAACCTTCTCCTTGGGGAAGAATAATCTTTGTCTCAAGTGGTTTATGTAACGTCATTCTTTCCAGAATCACCAGTACACATGAGTACATAAGAAGTAGTGGAGGGAGAGGGTTGGTCATGGATGACCAGTTGGTCCTTCTATTGAGAAGGGAAAGGTTGAGACAAAACGGTAGGTGTGGGAGGTTTCAGGGTCCCTTGGAGGAACTTAGTAACCTCGACCCATCTTGGACAATCTTTCGTATAGTGATCGTCACCACAGATAAGACAAGGGTATCAGGGTTTTTTCTTATCCTTATAATCAAGAGATTGGGTTTTGATTTTCTCAGACTACGGGTTATTTTTGTCCTCCTTATTCTTACCCTTCCCTTTTTTAGATTTATTCTTTCTAGCAACGGTAGATTGAACAGAGTTAACCTCAGAAGTTTTTCCGGTGGGAGGAGTAGGAGACAAAGCATTTTGAACATTAGGAGCATTGGACTTGGGGTTGGTGGGAGAGGCTTGCGTATTTTGAGGTTGAGCATGGAAAGTGCCAATCACACCGTCAACCACATGAGAAGCAACAGGGGTAGTTGAAGTAACAATAGTAGAAGGGTGAGGTGCATCAGGGAGTAAGCCGTAAAGAGTACATGTCTATGAATAAACGAGGTCGAGGTACTGAGCGCGACTGATAGCTTGTTCTTCGGTGAAAACTCCACCCATGGAAATATCACAAGAGATCTTATTCACGAATGATTTCGTGAACCACTCCGCCATTAACTGATCAAGAAGATTTAGTTTGATCAAATGTCGTCTTCGTCTCCACTCATGAATGTGATCAGAGATGTGAGTGGCTTTAGTTTGTTTGAAGGAACTTAGGATCTCGGTTCCTATTTCATAACTGATCGGTAATTGGTAGTGTGTAAGGAAGGCCATGTCTAGGGTATTAAAGTCAGTGAAGAAACCTCGTGGTAGTTCTATATACCACTTTGAAGCTGAACCTGTGAGAGTTCGTTGGAAGAGTCGTAACCGAATAGAATCATCCATCAAAGAGTTGGATAAACACCAAATGTGGAAAGTCATGACATGGTTGTTCAGATCCTCTCCCGATTTACCGTCGAATTTTGGGATGTCAGACGGTAATTTGGCCGGTATCACGGGCTAGTGGGGAGAATGCAGGATAGGATCATTCAAGATTCTAGACAAATCAGGTAGATCTAAGGTGGCTAAAAAAGGTATTTGTCGATTCACAGGAGGATACTGGTAACTTTTGGGAGAGAGTCCCATCGGTAGACTAGTGGGACCATAAGAAGTTTGTATGTGAGGCGAAGGTCCTAACATATTCGGGCATGTGTGCGGGGGCATGTAGGCCACAAGGTTGTACTGATTACGAATGGTCCCTTGGGGAGGGACACTAGGTTGAACGTTCGAACCCCAAATGGGATTGGAAGAACTGAGGTATGATTGGCCCAAACTAGGGGGTATAAAAGAGATAACCTGAGGTTGTTTCCCCCAAGATGATTGTGGATTTCCTTGAATAAGAAGATTCTAGTACTAGGATAGTGATCCGGGGATGTTCTATCCATACTGTGGATTATATCCTCCGAGTAGGGATTGTCCTCTAGGTGAGGATGATGCCCCAATTTGGGTTTGACCTCAAAATTGAGTTTGCCCCCCTGGGTTATACTGTCCCCCAATAGGAATATGATAACCAAAAGTGAATAACAGAGTGAAAATTCCAAAGGTAGTAGACCCACTAGGTCTGAATCCTCCTATAAAAGGTGGATTAGACCCTCCAGAGAGGAATTGGGATGGTGTCAGAATAGAACCAGAAGCAACATTATACCAAGGAGGAGTAAAGACTCCAGAAGCTCCAGATGGAACTTGGTTAGGAATGGGGTTAGAAGCATTCAAGTCATTATACCCAAGAGGGAGTGATGATATTTGTCTAGACGAACACAATGTACCAAGAGGAGGTTTTCTAGCCACTGTGTTCCCAATGGGGATAATCATAGTGTTTGGGACCATTGTGGAATAGGCTTGCTGAAGAGGGATAGTTAAGCTAGGACCAGCCTCTGAACCAACGAAGAAATAACAAGTTGTACTGTTAAAATGATCTAAAGGTATTGTAAACGTAGTAGATGTTTCGAGTGGTTCAGAAACGACAAGTATCTCAGCTTCTGCCTCTGAGCCATGAGGGTTCCGTTTGGAAGTCAGAGTTCGAGATATGTCAGTGGTCCAAAAAGGATCCTCGTTTTCAAGGCTAGCAAGGACTTCAGTTGGTATTCCATAAGTGTCAACAAAAAGTTCTCCGGATGAGTTTAGTTGGAGAATACGTCTCTCGTATCCAGGAGGTAAGCGAAAAGCATCCAAAGAATAAAAAATGATTCGAAAACTTTCTAAAGAGTCAGTTCTCTCCACTTGGGAAGGTATGTGGTCCTGGATCTCACTCTGTTGAGGAGAGTCCTTTAGTGGATTATGGAGAAAGTGTTGGGAAATTTCCAGATCTTTCGGAGGTAGTACTTTCATCCTATGTGAACGACGTGGAGGGTCAATGTTGGCTGAACTGAAAATTTTACGAAAAAAATCTATGGCAAACTATGTAAACATACAACACTTGCTAGTAGAATCTAGGAATCAAAACCAAGAAAACAAAACCTTCTTGTTCTGAAGTCACTAGTTGGTGATGAAATCCAACGTCACAAAGTCAAAACAAGAAGGGGCTGGGCTAGGGTGGAAAAGTTACGTTGACAAACTTCTTAACGGACTTACACCCTGGTGCAAGATCCCACACATAATTGTGGGTATACCCTCCAAGGATCTTGAGTGAGTCTGCCCAACGTCGATTCTAGGTTCCGTGAAGACTTTCCCCTCCACATTCACCTTGTGTAAGACCCTAAGAATATAGGCAACTAAGGCTACCAAAAACAACAATGATGCCTGGGGAGACAGTCGACAATCCAATCCATGTGCAAGGGCAGGGTATGTAGCTTGAAATAAACTTGAGAGGATTCCACTCATCATTGTGGGTATACCTTCAAGTGACCCCCATAATATGTGCAATCTCTACACCAAGACCAACAAAGCAGGGTGAATAACTCTGCTAATATCAATGTGACCTCAGGTTTTACCCTTGTGTGAGAAGGGCTTCCCAGGACAAAATGTTGCAAATGGAATTTTACACTCCCTAACACAAGATGCTATTGTGTGTTTTGTTCTTTGGAGAGTGTGTCTCACTTCCCATTCCAAAGCTCTAGCTTAGCTAATGTTGGTGTAAAAGATCCCTAGAAAAAATTACTAGTTAAATTTTAGATTTTCGCAATATTTTTAAAAGATGTTGTTACTCAAGAGGGAGTCAGGAATGAAACCGATGTTGTGTAAGACCTTGACCCAATAATATGCAAATAGAAATGAATGATGCAAATTTTTGTTCAATGAATTCTATCTACAACAGGGGGAAGGTGTTTCCAGAATAATGTAAACTACGAAATATACTTCCTTTTTCTTTTAAATGAACACAATTTCAAACAACCAATGAACAATGAAGTTATTCAATGTTCTCTTCTCTTAAATGAAATAAATTTTGTTATATATTTTTATTCAAACAAATGGATAACTTCAAATTTTTCCTTTCTAAGATCAGGCCAAGGGTATGGCAGAGAAAAGACAAGAAATCCAAGAAAATCTATACCTTCAACAAGCACCCAAATCGAACTTTCAATGAAGACAAAAATAAAAAATGACGAGAAAGTATTTCCTCAAATGCAAATGAAGAGACAACTTCTCAATCATCAAGCAATCCAAAGTACATAATCAATCAAAAATTTCAAATCCAATCCAAGATTTTTAATCAAACAAGAACTCAGATACAAGCTCAGAGATTATACCCTTGTTGTTAAAAATAAAAAATGAAAACTGGAAAATGATTAAGAGAGGTGTTCGATCTCCGAAAACCAATCAATAACAAGTCAAATGTTCATAAAAAAGTCATATGTTGGCATTAAAAATCCTTTCCAATTGGTTAAAGCAAAAACTGGGCATGAAGAGAGGCTAAGACCCACCTCAAAAAAAAATTCACAGACGCCGCCACAGGCTGATAGCATATCATAGTGCGGAAATGAATGGTTTCCGCAGGACAAAAACAGATAGGGTGAGGAAATCCCGCACTGAAGCAAACAACCAGGGTGCATAAATTGGAGGTTTCTACATGCTATGTATAAGGTATAGTGCGGAGGTGTTTGTAAATAAAGAAGTTCTAAGAAAAGGGCAAAGGATCTAAGTGGATTTTTAAATCCAGAGAGTCTGAATGGATCTCCCATAGAATCAGAGACTGATTTCAAATGAAAAGAATAGGTAAAGAGAAAATGGCCAACAAAAAAACACAATCAAGTCATATCCCCAGTGGAGTCGCCAATTTTGTTATTGGATAAATCGATGAATGCATACATAAACTAATATGCCTAGATCCACCTAGATCTAGAACAAAACAAGACATGGCATGACGCTTTCCCTAGGTTGCTACCATTGAATTTATCACCAAAGAAGGAGTATATGACATACCTTTATATATTGCTTCACTTTATCTCTGTTGTTCTTGCTTCGCTCTGGTGCTCTTTGTGAGATCAGATCTGCAATGACACAAACCAACCAAAGTGAAAGCAACAATTATAGAATCAATGGAAACCTAAACATGTGATCAAGGAGTCATGTAATAAAACACTAATGATTTTATGGTAAAGAAACATGCCACTGTATCATATTAAGTAAAAGTGGAAGATACAACCAGAGTGCATTGATGTTGCAAGTTCCCTTTTGATGGTCCTTTGTTCCAACACACACATACACTTGCTCCAAATTTGCATGAAGATAATCCACAAAGATTGATAAACAAATGGAGGCCTCAAGCATCAATTGTATCAGGATTCTTCACACAGTCTTCAGTCTATTCTTTGCTCAATCTTGCTTGACCTTGCTTAACCTTTTTCATGAGAAATCCATTATTATATAGGAGAAGATGAAGTGGTTACTAGGATGAGGATGATCCCACCAAATCATAAAATCCAGTAAGATCACAACCATATGGATGGCACCTCACATTCTAGAAGATTCTCCTTCTAGAAAATTTGTGAAACTTCTTCCTTTTCTTAGCTTCAAGCGTTTCCGCACCCTGCCTATATAGCAACATGCGGAAATCCTGTAAGCCAGGCATAGAGAAAACTGTGGAAATCCTTGATTTCTGCACCGTGTACCACTGTCATCCTGCAACGTCATTCTAAAAATGTGCCTTGTAGGGGAAGAACTCATCCATTTTCCTCATGTGAAAGTTTTTTTTGGAAGCCTGAAGACATTCTTATGGGGTCATCATCAGAGTGACCAAAATAATGTGTAAGAACGTGTCATGTTCAAATTGGAATATAATTCCTATGAAACACATTAATCAAGGTGACATGTGGCATGTCAAACATAAATCCACGTCACCCTGGGTGACGTCAGCATGCCACATCACTACGAAATGACAACTTTACAATGCCCCTTAGATATCAAGGTCGAGGTGTGTCCACGTAGATCCAAATATCTATGACCTCTGTTACTTTGTAATTTCAACGTGCGGGGGTTCTACCTACTCCACACTCATTTTCCCTCGGAGTAGGAATTCACTGAAGTGCTATACGCAAGTCCTTCTACTAGTTGATCGAACAATTGAGAGGGGTTCTCAACGGACTCCACAGATCAATGGCTCATGAACCTAGCTCTAGGGTCCCTAGGTTTCAGTTTTCAACCACTCCTAGAGGGACACTTGTCAACCCAAAACCTACTAGAAAAATACGTGGTACCTACCACAGGTTACCAAAACCTCGTTACTATGTTATGAGGCCACCACACATGCCATCACCATTGCTCGACATGTGGAACCCCACATGATTTTGATGTGATACGCATGTCCCTATGATCAAATGGTTGAGAGGGATCTCGAAGGATCCTTAGATCGATGACCTATGT
>SNQJ01S0026349.1:0-12639 GCA_010110895.2 Picea sitchensis | reverse complement strand
CACTTGCTTCTGGAGTTCTGAACTCTAAACACGTGAAGGACATTGATCAATGGTCCACATGTCATCAATAATGAGCGGTCGATATCTACTACGGCCTTTGGGCCTTTGGGATTTCCTGACCCAAAATGCAACACTACTCATATTTTTTGGAGCGCTAAACTTTGAACCACTCTTGATCTGTTTCCATGTGCACCTGACGCCATGGACAGGATTTGCTCCGACCTTCGGAGCTTCGCGAGACTTGCACACTCTTTCAATTTCACTTCGTTTTTTTTAATCGGATAACCAAAATTCTAGATAAATGTTGATCTACGAACACATGTCCCTCTACTACCAATGATCTAGATTAACTTCGGGCTCTGGGACTTCAAATAATTCACCTCCTTTGCGACAAACACACAAAATTCTCCGAACTCACAAAGTTCAAAGGACTTGAGGGGTTAACACCTACACTTCTTCTCCAAATCCAATGGTCATGAAAGACTTTGGCTCCTCCCAAATGAATCTCGTCCGCTCATCCTCCAAACAAAGGGATCATCCCTTTCGAGACCTAAATTTCACTATCTTTCTTGAGCTTGAGACTTAGGAAAATATCCCGCACACTCGTTGCGCTCACTCACCTTGAGATTCTTTCAACACTTCACTAAGCATTGGCCTTGTGCACACTTTGCATGGGCCTCTCCTTCGAGATTTTATACCAATATGAGTACATGTGTACTCCTTGCACTAGGGATTCAAAAGAGAAATAATTTGAAACTTATAGAATATCAAAGGTTCATTCCTTCAACCATGAAATACACACACATGCATGTGACTCTGAAAATAAATAACACAAAATTACCCAATTAAATTGGAGATAAGCAAACTCAGACATTCAAAACATGCATTTCAATCCAAGTGAAAAGGGTAAATGAAATAGTTATCTATTACAGTCGATTACCAATCAAATAACTGTGGGTGTTATCCTCTCCACCCAATTGTAGGCTCAGAGGCATTCATTCTTAGCTCTCTTTCCATCCCTGTGCCAAGCCATGATATCACTAGGGAATTTTTTACAGTTTCTCAGATATTATTTCTCTATCACAACCTCTGCAAAGTTTATCAGATGCTCCCTCAGCATCAAGCTCACGATCCTTTTCTCAGGTCAGGTATTTCTGGGTTCTCTCCATTGATGAGAACAACCTATCCTTTCCTTTCTTCCTCTTAGCATATATGGATTGCACGACCCCTATGGGAATGGTCTCTTTATTTTTTTTCTATGTGTGTATTCGTGCATGACTTTTTCCTCCCCAAGAAGGTTATGGACCTTCCCTGTTCCTTCTATCAGAAGAAAACTCGGGCAAGTTCGGGCCTATAGAAAAACTACACCCTGTGGTACTTTGGGTTGGTAGTCTTCTGTCTCCTCAGTTAGACCCTCCATGCTTCCATTCATGGGGGTAGTTGATTTTTCAACCACCGGTCCCTCTTTCATTAAATGATTCTCCCTTGGATTCCATATGAGGCTTATTATTTCAACAAAGAGAGTTTGGGTCATTTTGACATAATGAAACCTATCTACAGTTTCCTTACCCTTTACTCTAGTGATATCATGGACAATACTCTGAGGCTTCACCCCCAAAGTCAATTATTGGCAATATAAATAATAATACATTGACATTGTTCCCATGCCATAGCATGGTGATCATAATTACTGATTAATTACAAGCTGGGGGAAACATGGGTGTTACAGGAGGTAGACCTGGTACCTCTTCTGGAAACACATATTTATACTCTCTTAATATGGGATGGTCCTCTAGGCTTGGTTTATTGTTCTCAATAGAGTTCAACACTTGTATTGCATGCAAAGGACATTCTTTTCTACAATACTTCTTCACTTTAAGGGATGATATTTGTCTCACTGAGACATGTTTTTGAATCACTTGTAGGGTTATTTTCCTCCCTTCATCTTCACACTCCAATGTTTTATTGTAACAATCCAACTTGGTTTTATGGGAAGACAACCAATCCATGCCAATCAACAGGTCACATGATCATAAATGGAGCATGTTTAGGGTTGCTTGGGTGGGTAATCCATTCATAAAGAATTGGCATGCTGGTATGACCTCTGTTACCTTTCTTTTGGTTCCAATGGCTAGTTGTAAAATCCACGATTTAACATGTTTAACTTGCTTAAATTTACATTTCTCAACAGTTTAAGGAGAAACATAACTCATATTAGAACTAGGGTCAATTAAAATGTAAACTAGATGGTTGGAAATCATACCTTCCATATCCACCACTGAAGCTTGGTGGTCATCTTGTCTATTATCCAAGGATGGATAAATTTGTGGCATGATCCTAGCCAAATATTTGACTGTGGTAGCCTCCTAGATGTTGTAGACCCTCTTATTATTCTGTTTCCTATGTGGGGAGTCCCTCAACATATGTTCTTCTCCACAACCCCAACATTTCAAGGGTTCTCTCTTTGTGTTGTTAGTCTTACCTGGGGCTGCTCCAAAGGGTTTATTACCACTCTGAGATGGGAAATCCCGTTGATATACACTTTTAGTAGGAAGGATCATCTTAGTAATTTTTCCATGGTTATTAAATCTTGAGGATTTAAACCCCTTCCTTTTGAATCCCAAATTACTTTTATTCTTCCAGTCCTCATGAGGTTCTATCTTACTCTTGAATTTCTCATAGCAATACCTTGCCTTTCAGATAGTGTCTTCTAATGTCTTTGGCTCATCAAATTCAATTCTGTCCTGGAAGTACTGAGGTAGTCCACTAATAAATCATTGAATCTTTACCTTTTCATCCTTTATGTAGGGAACATACCTTATCAACTCAAGAAATTTGTTGATATACTCATCTATTGTGAGTTGTCCCAGCTTGAGTTCATAGAACTCCTTGGTCTTCCCATCAAAGTATGTCTCTAACAAATACTTCTTCTTGAAGTATTTCTCTAATTGTTTCCATGACAAGTCCTTTTCATGGATTCCTTTCACATTCCTAAGGTCCTCCCACCAAATGTAGGCCTTTCCATTCACGTTGAAAATGGCTATTCGAGATTTCAAGGTTTTAGAGTAGTCATGGACTCTGAAGTACTTCTTCAAGCCTAGTAGTCAAAATTTTTCTTCTTCCCCCTTTTTAATTTCTCCATCAAAATTGGGTGGTTTGGATTTATTAAACTCTTCAGGGTCATGGCTCTTGTAATGTTTCCTCTTCTTTCTTCTCCTCTGGGAATGTGAACTAGTTTTTCTACTGGAAGATTCCTTGGAGTTGTCAGTTTCCTCACCAGATGATTATTCCATTGAGTGTCTCTTGGCTCCATGTTGAGACTTCTTTGAAGTGCTCTTCCTCGTGTGGCCACTTTCAAGACCATGATTTTTTTTTATCTCAGGTGGACTTGGATTTTTCTTAGTATGATGTTTGTTCACATGAATGGTTGTTGGTCCATTTTGCAACCACCTTTTTATATTTGATAGGATTTTCAATAGGATTGCGTTAATTTCAATTTTCTTTTCCTATTCTTTTATCAACCTTTCATTTTCAACCTTACAAATATGTAATTCCGCCTTAAGGATTCTTACAGTTTCATCCAAATCTAGAGGGATTTCCACCTCCCTCCTCTCATCGGATTCTTCCTCTCTATTGTGGGAGCTTTCCCCCAACTCATGGTGTGTTACCATCCTTTATGCTGTATTTTTACTACTATCCACTGACTACTTGAGTGTTGATAATTTTTTTTCTGTTAGTTAATTATCTACTAGTTTATGAACAACACACAGTTCAATTTTTCCAAAACATATAACAACAACAACAAGTTTCATTCCTCTCTTCAACAATGGTTTATATAATTTTCTTATGAATGGGGTAAGATAGGGTGTTTCCCCCTTAAGATTTTTCTAATAAGGTTTTTATGCAACTCGTTCATGAGCCCAAGTAAGATAAGTGTTGTTGCCCGCTTTGATACCAATTTGTAACACACCTGACCCCTAAGTACCCTTTTTAGGGATGAGGCATCAAAATTTCACTCCTACTCAAAGACAGATCCTCTTTTTGTTATCTCCATCCTATTCTTCTCATCAAGATCTATCTAACAACTACTACCCTGCTCAATTCTGAGTTCTGGATTGGGAGTTACACCCTTCCAAATTTCTTCAGGCGTTATTGGTCAAGGGATAGGTGGCGCCCACATGTCCGTCTCATTCGTACCATGCCAAGTTCCCAAAGTCCCAGAGTTCCCCAGTGCTCCTGCATCTATGGTGGGAATCCCTCCACCATTAAATTCAATGGGGGAACTTCATCCTCGTTTAACACATAGATTTAGGGAATTCGACGTTTGGTGCTGAACGTACCTTTTCCTTTATGCACGCATATCATCCGGAGTCCTGAGACTTCGAAATATTTCCACGTGGCTCCAGAATTCATCCCTTTCGACTCATATAAGATGCTACACCCAAGCCTTCGGAGTTCCGAAACCCTGGGCTCCCAAAGGGTCCATCCTTACAAGTGATGGCACACTAAATGCATAGGCAAGGAAAAGTGCATCTCATCCTTTGGCTAAATTAACCCCAACCTCCAAGTGTCTCAACTTTCCCGAAGTCTCAAACTCCGAGTGTCTCGAGTACTCCACCCACTATTAGGCCAAGCGAGCATGTTTGAGGGGGAGGATGACACGTGGTAAGGAAGAGATGAAACATGGCCCCATCAATGGGTGACACATGTCACGTTCTAATGGGAACATAGGGTCTGTGAAAATTAAAAATCAAGGTGACAGGTGGCATGTCAAACGTGGTTCCATGTCACCCTGGGTGATGTCAATGTGCCACGTCACTCCGAACTGACAACCTTCCACCGCCCCTTATATTCCATGTTCAAGATAAGTCCACATAGATCCATAGATATACGGTCTCAGTTGCTTCACAACTTCAGCGTTTGGGGGATCTGATGTGTGATTTCCTTTTTACTTCTGGAGTGGTCAGCATCGGGCTGACCAGGGTCTAGATCCAATGGTCAGAAGGGATCTGTATGATTCTTGAATCAACGGTCCTCATCACTTCGCGACTTTGGCGTTCGGGGGTTCTACTTGTTTAACACTCCCTTTCTCCTGGAGTGGTGAACGCTGGATTGACCGCGACTTAGATCCAACGACCATGAAAGGTCCCGAAGTGTCCTCAGATATACGACTCTCGTCACTTCATGAGTTCGATGTTCGAGGGTTCTACCCACTTAACGCTCCTTTTCTCTTGGAGTAGGAATTCGTCGAAGTGCCATACCCAAATCCTTC
Source organism: Picea sitchensis (assembly GCA_010110895.2). Taxonomy (NCBI): domain Eukaryota; kingdom Viridiplantae; phylum Streptophyta; class Pinopsida; order Pinales; family Pinaceae; genus Picea; species Picea sitchensis. The sequence continues at coordinate 7,367 of SNQJ01S0026349.1, read as the reverse complement.
CACTGGTTGATCGAATGGTTGGGAGGAGTTCTCAACAGAATCCCTAGATACACAGATCACATTAATTCACAAATCCTTCATTCGAGGATTTTGGTGTTGTGAAACCTCTGTTCTCCCGAAGTAATCAATGATGGGCTAACCACGATGTAGATCCAACGTTCATGGGAGATCCCAAGTATCCTCGGATCTACGACCCAAGTTATTTCACAACTGGTAAGTGGGTCATGGTTTAACGGTGGGACAAATCCTATGGTCATGGTTAAGGAAACCGCTAGATGTCAGTCAACCTTGATGGTGACCGAACCAACAGGTTACCTTCAATTGGTTTCAGAGGTTGTAAATTCATAGCATCATGGAGCTCCAAAATCCTAGAGTTCTGAAGCCAAACTAGCTTATCTCCTTTCGAATCTAGCAAAGGGTTCCGAGGTCTTGGTCATATGGATCCTCTGACAGGTATCGGGGATGCACACCCAATTCTTAGCCATGATTTGGTTAAGGTCATAGGCATGAGCCTGTGGTCTCTTGGACGACCGGCTTGAAGGGAGCATCTCCCTTTCATGGAGCTTATGTTCTAAAAAACAGAAAGGTATTTCTCTGCTAGTACAAGAACCATAAATGTTTTCTTGGATTCATTTACAGACCCACGTATAACAATTCTCCCACTGCTAAGCAGAGGAAAACATAAACCATGAAAATATAGGGGCTCATAGAAAACAATAATAATTTCAAATGATTAATCAAACAATGTAAATTTTAATCATAAACACAAACATTCAATCGTCACTTCCATTCTAGTACACATAGTATAAAAATACTTATCAGGAAACCATAATCGTGAAGCAACTACTGAGAGGGGTGCCTGTTTCCACCCAACTGTAGGCACAACCACTCCTGAATGAATTTACTGCTAGCCACCCCCTGTCTAGACCATGATGCTCTGAGAGAGACTCTTCCTTCTTGTTCATCGATAGTCAGGAACAAAGGTTACTCTCCTCCTCCCATAGGAACTTGGAAAAACGATTTTCTCTCTACCAAGCAAGGGGGCCTACAATGAGTGCTTCCAAATTCACTCATATTCTCTGTAATCCCGTTTATCATCTTGGACTGAAAACGATTCCAGCAGGTTCTTGCACCCATAACAAGCTTGTTTTTCAGTTCTCTTGTGAACCAAAGAGCTGCATACCCTCTTCATTTTTTGGAAGAATGGTCTCTCGACTCCTATTTTTTGCAATCCTCTCTACCCACAAATTCCTTTCTTTTCTTTCCTTCCTTATCAATATTGATTGAGTCGAAATCCCTAGTTCATTGTCAGGCCAATAAGTCTTTTAGATGGTACTCTGCCCATCTCCTCATTAACTCTTGATGAGGACTTCCGAACTACTAGCCTGACTGGTAACTTATTTCTAGTTCATAGGACTGTTCTGGGTCTAAGTAATTTAAATCTAGCAAGGTATTGGTCTGGTGGGGGGTCATCTCAACCATTTTTGGTTCCCCTAACCATCTCTCTCATAGAATCATGATATACATTGGCAAACCCCCTCCTCAATAGTTAGGAAACACTCTCCATTTTATTTAATAACAAAAAATACATACATTACCTTTTATAAAAAAAAGGTTCATCAATTCCAACATCCACATATATTCAGTCTGCCCATAGTCTTTTGGAAAGTTATAGTTATATTTACAAACTGGGGGAAACAGGGGTGTTACATGTAATATGATCACACACTTGTATGATTCTCATGAAATAGATGGTACCATTGTCAGATATAGAAATTTGCATCGATCTAAGTTTATTTCTTAAGACCATCTTACTATTCATGTTAGTGTTAAGTACCAAACACATGAATACAAAAAAACCACAATAGATACAAAAATAATGTAGAATGAACCACACTTTATTATTATGAAACCCCTTGAGGTAGGGAAACACCATATAATAGATCCTATTATGGAAGGGATCCTCTCATGTTCACTTGCCTCTTTGAGGGGGAAACGCTCGAGTGAGTTACACTCAACATACAATAAATATTGTTGACTTCCATTACATTTATTTAACCTCTTTATATAGTGCTATCAACCACCTAAGAACATTCTAGAGGAGGAACCTTCTACAAGTTGAACCTTATAATAAGTCCTCTTACATTTATTATGTTCACACTAATATATCTAGATACCATAGTGGGACTTATTTAATAACATAGTGGACCTAGTCCACATTACATTGAATGACCTTCACTATGGCCCCTTCGCTTCCCCATTACCTCTCTATCTACATTACATTCCATCCCCCTAATGAAAGCATTGTCCTCAACGCTTGTTATGAAGGTGTACAACCAAATACCAGGGTTCCATGGATAAGTGGGGACCATAATGATGAAGTAGGTTGGAGAACCATAGTCCCATGTAGGAATACAATCCACCATGCTGAAGTAGTCTAACCACCATTGTAAACCTAGGTCCCATGTCGAAGTGCTCATGTGAACTCCACATTGAAGATATCAGAACACCATAGTTCGCTGAAAATGATGCTCCAAATATTGACACTGGTCATGTGGATCGAAGATGTAGAACCAACCAAAAAATCATTCATTTATAATATAAAATAATAAAAATGAAGAAGAATATGAAGAAAAGGCTCTTGTTTACTCTCCAGGATGGGCTCTACATGAGGTGGAGTAGAGTCATCAAATATAATATTAAAGTGGTTTTCATCCCAGAAATAACAATTATCCATATAAAAATCATCATAATCGGCCTAAAAATCATACCAAGAAGATCATTTTTTATTATATTTGTCCTTAATGTCTTTCATAATATACCTCTCTTGCATTGCAAGTGTGATCACTTGAATATTGTTTCGAACACTTGCCCGACCATGTTGACAACTTGTGTGAAATTTTGTCTTGAGGTCTTCTAACTATCTTTGAATTTCCAGGAGGATTCAAATATCCATTGGAAACACCACATATAATATACCAAAATAAATCTCTTAAAATTCNTTGACAACTTGTGTGAAATTTTGTCTTGAGGTCTTCTAACTATCTTTGAATTTCCAGGAGGATTCAAATATCCATTGGAAACACCACATATAATATACCAAAATAAATCTCTTAAAATTCTCTATCCAATGGAACTTATTTGGTAGCAATCTGAGCACCTTGTGAAAATTTCTGAGCTCTGTAGTCCCACCACCAACACGAAGAACCTAGAAAATGACCAATTTTAAATTCAACGATATATTCACTTTTGAAGCTCCGATTCCGATGATTTTTTTTTTTGAAAGATGAACTTAGATCTGTAATTTTGTTTTTCAAATTTGGCCCCAGGTGCTACAAAAATCAACAAAATCACGTGGCCATCCGCAGATAAACCCTGAAAAATAATAGATTTGAAAATGATGATAATTTGACCTCTCAGACTCTGTTTTAGATGATTGTTTTTGAAATTGGTTTTTTCTACAAGAGGAACGCAAATATTCAACCATTTTTTGAAAATTCCACACAAAAATATAAAGGGTTTGTCTAGCGTTTCGTGACCCTTTTTTCTATTTCGATTTTTTTTTTTGCAAAATAAAAAAAAATTCCCATTTTCGTGGGTGAAAAAAGTGCTATTATACCAATTGTTAAGTACCAAATACTTGAATACAAAAACACCATAATAGATACATGAATAATGTAGAATAAACCACACTTTATTATTACAAAAACCCTTGAGGTAGGGAATCACCATACAATAGATCCGATTATGGAAGGGATCCTCCCCTGTTCACTTACCTATTTGAGGGGGGAAACCTCCTAATGCGCTACACTCAACATACAATACTTCTTCTTAAATTCCATTACATTTCTTGAACCTATTTATGTAGTGCTACCAACCACTTAAGAATATTCTAGAGGAGGAACCTTCTAATAAGTCCTCTTACATTTATTATGTTCACACTAATATATCTAGCTACTATAATGGAACTTATTTAATAATATAGTGGACCTAGTCCACCTTACATTGAATGACCTCCAACATTGTGACTATAGGCCCTTCTCCCCCCCCATTATCTCTCTATCTACACTACATTATTGAGGTAATGGGGGAGGGGGGGCAAGGCCCACAATGATAGTAGTGGACTCAATTCACTGTAAGGTGGACTAGGTTCACTATATTATTAAATAAGGTCCACTATGGTCATTAGATATATTAGTGTGAACATAATAAATGTAAGAGGACTTATTAGAATGTTCCACTTCTAGAAGGTTCCTCCTCTAGAATGTTCTTAGGTGGTTGGTGGCACTATATAAATGGGTTCAAGCAATGTAATGGAAGTCAAGAAGAAGTATTGTATGTTGACTGTAGCTCATTAGGAGGTTACCTCCTCGAAGAGGCAAGTGAACAAGAGAGGATCCCTTACGTAATAATATCTATTGTATGGTGTTTCCCTACCTCAAGGTTTTTGATAATAATAAAGTGTGGTTTCTTTTATAGTATTATTGGATATATTATGGTGTTTTTGTAATGTAGTGTATCTAGAGAGGTAATGGGGGGAGGAGGAGGAGGAGGAGAGAAGAGCCCATAGTGATAATAGTTGAGGCCATTCAATAAGTCCTCTTACATTTATTATGTTCACACTAATATATCTAACTACCATAGTGGACATTATTTAATAATATAGTGGACCTAGTCCACCTTACATTAAATGGCCTCCACTATTATCATTATGGGCCCTTCGCCCCCTCGATTACCTCTCTATCTATACTACAATTAGTGATATGGAATAAACCTACCAAGGAATCAAAGTTCTCTTTGGATGTCTTCTTCTCAGATACGTGAGGAATTAGATGAATCGTCACTGAATCCAAGAGTACCCGCTCAACTTTGATCTCCTTCTTCTGGTGAATTTCCAAGTATGTAGGATCTGTTGGTGGAGCAACTAATTTTTCCACTAACTCCCAAATTTCATACTCCTTTAATGCCAAAGTTACTATTTATTTCCAATATAGGAGGTTGGATGCTCCATACAATCTATCTTCAAATCTCAAAGGTGTTGATGCCATCCCTTAGACATGATAAATTTCCCTGGAAATAACTTGCTGCTAAAAATTGCCTTGTACTGACCGAAAAAGCCTCTGCTTGCGCTATCTGTGCTAACCACGTGACCTGTATGTTGATTCTCGCACTGTTCTGTGTGATTTGTGTACTGGTACTCGTGCTATTACTGTACAACCTGTAACCGACTACCCACGCTATATGCGTTCCTGTATCAAAAGAACCTTCACTGTTCTCAATGATCGACCCGACTGTAGTATGGCTGTTTCCCTAAAACTTGTCCTTGAATTTCTTCTTTCTAGTTATAGATCTGAGATTTGGCTTCCTCTCAGAGAACTAGCTCTGATTCCATGTTGAAATCCTTACTCTGGCACCTAGGTATTTTGTTATTTAGTGATTTACTTACTACAAATTAGATTAGCAACTCACAAAACAAAAATATGCTGCTAGAATATTTATGTCAAATAAAGATAGCAGAAGAAATACTGGAAACCAAAAACTCATGCACAATACACAAAGATTTTCTACCCATCAACTGAGCTTATCATTCAAATAACTTCAAAGCTTACAAGGGCTCCCTTACTGGGAAAATGGTCCAAATAGAAAAGAGACAAAGTACATCAAAAAAATGATTGGATGACATGTTGCCAAACCCATTGTACAATCCTGTACGACAAAAATGCGACTGCTATGTTAATACCCATGCTGTCGTATGCTATCTCTGCAATGTTGACGATTAGAATCACAACGAGGATTTCACCCGTAAAGTATTGCTAAAGCCTATTAATTATAATCTAATGATATATATAATACTAGTAGGTGGGACCCCTTGTATATTGGGATATCAAATTTAATTCTTATTTATGTTTATGCTGCTGTTCGACACTGCTTATAGGGTTCTACATGATCGATGAAACATTGGTTTTATTGGCGATCGATAAGGCCTATTATGTGTTGGTTCTAATTACAACAAATGAATGATGGATAAGTGATCCAGATTTATGCAGGAACACAATGAAATACATAAATACACATAAACACAGAGATGCAATGGAAATAAAACTTCATTTCATTGATAACAAATGACTGAAATATGCTTACAGACAAAATGGAAATAAACTAGCTAGGGTGCTGGTAGCTTATCTATGAGAAGAGATGTGGAAACTACTGGCCTTTGAACTATGTTACAATGAGGCTCGAAGGCCTATTTATTATTGAGAAATAATGGAAAACCCTAAACATCCAAATACCTAACCCTAGGAGATGAAACACCAAGACTATGGGCCCAGTTTGGGTAAATTGGTGTGAGTTGTTACACCATGTTGGATGTGTCTAGTAGAGGTGGAAAGTAGGGTTGAAGGCGGTCCACATTGAACACTAGGTACAGAACAAGGAATGGTGGAATACTGAGCTCAAATGCATTGTCCCATATAGCCTTGGTGATGGTGTATGGACCATATCGGAGCAGGCGAAGCTTGTGGTGGGGTCCAGCGAGGCACTCCTTTTGCAAATGTAGCCATACTTTGTCACCTACCTGGAAGTTGTGTGGCACCTGATGTTGATCATGTCGCTGCTTGTACTTAGCATTGGCTCTGTCCAAGATGTAATGAACCTGTTGGCGGATGTGATGAATGTGCTCAATGAAGTTGTTTGCCTTGTCAACCTCAGACTGGACATGAGCTGAATCTGCCTGAGTAGCCTTAAATGGCATGGCTACGTCAATGGGACATAGTGGCTGGAATCCCAAGCCCACTTGAAAGAGGATGTGGCTGGTTGAGCTATGGAGATCCTGATTGTAGATGTGTGTTACATAGGGGAGGCTCTCATCCCATGTGCGTGGATTCTTTGAGTTGTACATGCGCAGAATGTGTACGATCATCTGGTTGAAGACCTTTGTTTGGCCATCAGTTTATGGATGGAAAGCTGTGGACTTGGTGAGCTTGGTGTCCAACATCGACCAGAGGTTGGACCAAATGTACTGAGGAACTTGCTGTCCTGATCTAAGATGATAGACTATGGGATCCCAAAGTGTACCCACACTCGTTCAAAGAAGAGTTTATCAATGGATTCTACTGTGATATTCTTCTTGTAGGCCATCATAATGGAAATCTTCGAGAATCTGTCGACGACCACAAAAACACAATCATTACCATGCTTAGTAGAAGGAAGGTTGTTAAGCCCTAATATTGGCTCATTACCCCTTAATTGGGGCATATTAGATTAGTAATGCTATTTTATTTATGTCGGCTCTAGGCCATTAGTTTTAATTTAGATTAGTAATGTTATTTTAATTATGTCAGCTTTAGGCCATTATTTGTAATTATACC
>SNQJ01S0026348.1:51702-70814 GCA_010110895.2 Picea sitchensis | reverse complement strand
GGTTTCAGGCTTGATATTATTAATGAAACCAGAGCACACGCTGAAGACAGAGACAGGGGTCCCCTCTCCCTCCAGCGGAAGGTCCTTCGGGGCCCTCAACACAATGCTTTCCTTACAAAATGAATTGAACTGAACTGAGTGGTGAAAGAACTCTGGGTTGGGCCGCTGATGGATTGCTTGTCAAAGACTGAGCTCTGAATCATCTGGACAGCGTAACTTTGCTTCGAATTCTCTGTTGAAACAATGAGTCCTCACAGCCTTTTATAGCAGTTTCAAGGGCGGTCTTGTAACCTTCTCCAGGTGTGAATAGGGGCGCATTAGGGTTCATTTAGGTCATTTAATCCGCCATTTTTGCAGAGACGACTCTGATTTGAGAGTCAAATTACCTTGGGGGCTGGTCCGTAGGCGGTCGGGAGGCCGACCTATGCAATTAATGCACCGTATTAGCAAATGCATGGGTTTGTGTGTTGACAGCCGCGCGTCGAGCGTGCATGCGCTATCAACACGTTTTTGTCCCGCGCATATGCGCGCGCATAAAGCTGTTGTAAAGCACCCTTCAATTTTTGGTTACTTTCTATAGTTTTTTCCCTTCTTGAGTGCTGTGAAATTAATTCAGTGCCATGAGTGACTTCATTGCTTTTTTGTTGATGCTGAGTTCTTGTCGTCATGTGTAGACGAAATTTCAGTGATAACACTAATAAACCCCAGTTAGAAGCCATGCTCACGGAGGACGATATCAGTTTGGTTCACGGAGCTATGGAGGACGCTTTCAAGGACATATTGCAGAGATATGGAGTGAATCAGGAAGAGATATATGGAAGGGTCGAGAAGGAATTTAAGGAAGTACAACAAGCTATTTGTTTATTTCGCACAGTACCTACTACTCCTTCCTCGTCACATATTGCAGAATTGGGGGATGAACCAACCCAATTGAGAAGACTTACAGATGCGACAGAAGCTAGATTTCAAAAAGTCCAGGAAGAGAAGGAGAAGTCTACAGAAGCCTTGAAACAAGAGAAATATGATCCCTTAGAGAAATTACAAGTAGTGAGGTACAGTGTAGTTACATATGAAAGTGAGAGAGAAGAGTTTCAGGTGATTCTCTAGGAAGAAAAATCCCAGCTACAGAGAGAAAAGTAGTAGTTTCTCACAGAGCGAGACGTAGTCAAAGAGGTAGTGAGTAAAGAATGTCACTCTTTGTCAGGCTTGGCATGGGAGGAACATGATTCAGTCGAGGCTCAAGTAGTGAAGCTCCCTTAGACCATCCAGTAGCTTCAAGCTAGGATAATAGAATTGAAGGCCCAATCAGTGTCGAGCACCCCACAGGAGGTGCGTGACCAGATGGAGGAAACCACTAAGAATGCAGTAGGAAGGATAAGAACCCTTGCCACTGAGTTCAAACAATTGAATGATAGAAGATAACATACATATGAATGCCTCGTCGAGGATACATAGCTAAGAAATATGGAAGAAGAGTTACAGGAGGCATAATAGCAGGCATTCTTCATGCAGGCGCAGATGAAGTTTCTCACCGTAGTTGAAAGTTGAAGAGATCCCATGAGTAGTGCGTAGTAAAAAAATAGATCACTTCCCTCTAGGGAAAGGTAATGGAAGTCACACATAAGATGCAACATGTGTAGGATGAATCCTGCAAGGTGTTTGAAGAGATTGATGGACAAGGCTCGCAATCGAACCAAGTGGTTGGAACAGTAGAACAATTCCTAGAAGGTCTTGTTATAGAGCAGACAATCCAAGAGCTTGCTGAATAGGAGGCTCAGAAGAAGCAACAAGTCGAGGTAGCTTGATTTAATCTTGAGGCCTTCAAAGAAGCATTGCCCAGACCTGAGTGACTCGGGACGAGTCACAGGTGAGTGTTGGGGACCTGTTGGCCCTTGACCAAGTTTTGAGGAAACCTGGGTCAGGTTTGGACCACGTTTTGGACTTCGACACATTGGTCTAGGAAGGAACACCCAGGCGGAGCTGAGATCGCAGATCTCATCTATTTTGCGGGCTATGTGGACCCATTAAGGGGTTATTTAGGGTTTTTTTAATGGGGTTATGGGATGTTGGCTTATGGGGTTTACCCATGATTAGGCCTTATTGTAAGAGATTGTAAATGTATAAATAAGTATGAATGTATTGTAGAAGGTAGGAAGAAGCCTTCCGAGCTAAGTGCAAGTTACTTAAGTAGCTTTGTGCAATGGAATGTATTTGTTTTAAGGCTTTGTTGGCTCTATGCCTTGACCTAGTTTGGAAGGAGGATCTGGTGCTTAGTGCGTAGATCTTCTGTCCTATGCAAATATCGACTCTATGGGTTGGTGCACAGGAGTAAATTAATGTAAGAGATTGACGAATAATAAAGAAGATGAAGCGGTTGGTGGACATATCCCCACACTAGGGTGAACCAAGTATATCTTGTGTCTTTGGCATTCTTTGTGTTGTGTTGTTTATGTTATGAATCTGCTCAGTGCTTTGATTATTATGTATGATAGATAGATATGTTATTTCTTAAGTGATTTACTTGTGTTAAGGGTAATTGAATTTTATATATACTCAGTGCTAAGTGCTCTGGATATATCCTCATTTATTGTTACTGCGTCGATCTATCTTTGAGTATGTTCTGCAATGTTAATAAAGCTAATGAACTAATGCATCTCACCTTCTAAGTGTTAATATAATACTCTGTGAAGTGTTGTTATCACAGATCTATGTCCCCGCTTGGTTATAAACACCTGTGTCCTATAACCCCCCCTTGCTCTACCTTGGGTGAGACCTTGCCTACTTCACAGGTGTTGTTGAAAGGGACGATAGTTGGGGGTTTTTTGGTGTGATGTTAAGCATTGAACCCTGGGTCTTCTCCTATGCCAACAACATCCAAATACCTTGAGATGTGAAAGAGAATGTTTCTTACCAGTCCATACCTCTTGTGGAGTCTTGTCATCTAGTGTTGATGAGGTTGATCTGTTGACTAGGTAACATGCAGTACCCACTGCTTCTGCCCAGAATTATTTCCCTAACCCGACACCACTAAGCATGCACCTTGCTTTTTCCATCAGCGTCCTTTTCATCCTTTCTGAAACTAAATTCTATTGAGGTGTATATGGAGTAGTCTTCTTCTTTTCTATACTGCACTTCTTATAGAATTCTTCAAATTCATTCCCGCAGAACTCTCTGCCATTATCTATCCTCAGCACCTTAATTATTTTCTTTGTTTGATTCTCGATAAGATCCTTAAACTCTTTAAACCTATCAAAGACTTCAGATTTCTTTATGAGGAAATATATCCAAGTATTCCTCGAGAATTCATCTATAAATGAGACATAGTAGATAGATTTTCCCAATGATGGGACCGAAACAGGTCCAAAACCATCATTGTGAACTAGTTGTAAAATGCCTTCTGCCCTTGTTTCACTAGAAGGGAATCTTACCCAATTCTAATTTCCATATACACAATTTTCACATAGATCCAAATCCAGAGAGCAGTTAGACATACCTTCAACCATACCTTTACCGTGTAGTAGTCAAAGACCCTTCTCTCCAATATGCCCTAGTCTTTGATGCCACAACATAACCTTTTCTCCAGAGACCGTAGGAGTTATTTATTCTTCAACTCCAATATCATGAACAATGTAACTATTACACCCATCACATATTTCTTCCTTGCAGCTTATACAGAGTTCCAAATGGAACTCCCTTCAACAATGCCATTTCTCCTGGAACCATCCTCCAGGTTTCCTTTTCAAATAGTTTTTTTACCCCTGCATCATCCATTTTGCTTACATAAATCAAATTTCTAGACAAACCTAGGATGTGCATAACACCAGGCAGTGTTCTAATCCTTCCATCTATGAGCATCAAATTGACTTTTCCTCTACCTATGATTCTAGTTGTCGATTCATCACCTAGGAAAACATTACCTCCATCATACCTTTCATATTCATAGAACCACTCCCTGTGGGGAGTCATATGAAAGGATGCACCTGATTCAACCAACCATGCCTCATGACCTACATGTGTGCTTGAAGAAGCCAAGTACACATCCCCTCCTTCTTCCTTGGAGGTCTTTTCTTCTGTAGAAGGAGATTCTTCAGATCCCTTCTTTTTCTCAACTTTGGATCTACACTACTTCTTGTAGTGCCATTCTTTTCCACATCTCCAACATACCTTTACAAATTTATGGGGAGATTAATATCTACCCTTAGACTTAGATCCACCACTTGAGAACTTAGATCTATTTCTTTCTTGGGAACGTCCTCTAACAAATAATGCATATATTCTCTATCCTTCCATATTCTTTTGTCTCATCTCTTCTGACAATAAGGATGAGACTACTTCATCAAAATTCAAGGAAGTTGTATTACTACCTATGGCCACAATGAGACTATCCCACAAGTCTGGTAAAGAACACAGTAAACTGATACATTTATCTTCATATGAAATTTTAATCTCAACAAATACTAACTGACTTACCACATTATTGAAGGCGTTCAAATGTTCTACGACCGAGTCTCCATCTCTCATCCTCAGGTTATATAGATTCTTTCTCAGGAATAGTTTATTTACTAGGGACTTAGACTGATACAACTTCCCCAAGTTATCCCATAAATCCTTGGTTGTAGCTTCCTTTGACACATTTAGTAATATTGAATCTGAGAGACAGAGTTAGATTGTGCTCATTGCCTTCCTATCCAACTTTTTCCAATCATTTGTTAAAGTTCCTGTTGGTGTAGCACCTAGATCTACCGTGATCCACTGATCTCTGTCCACCAATAGATCTTCCATCTTGAGCTTCCACAGCTCAAAACTTTTCCCATTAAACTTCTCGATCTCCATCTTCGAATTGATTGCCATTTATTTTCACCTGAAAAAATCAATACCACAGACCTCCCACCATAACAAGTCTTATCACAGTCTCAAGCCAAACCATTGACAACAAAGGCATCCCCCTGAAGCCAACAAAGATATGATACCAAATGTACATTTTCACCTTGTATAATATTTAATGCAAACAAATTTTCCATAAAAGAACAGAAAATATACAATGGCAAATACAAACATTACACAGAGATGTTTCCGCTAGAAACCCACACCGGGAAAACCCACATATTCTATATTCATTCATAGTGATACATTGTTTACAATACAATATACATATAGGAGCCAACAGAATCCAAAACCCTAACCCAATGACCTGGATTAGTCAACAACCCTAATTCCTTAACCAAAAATAGAAAACCATCGGCCAAAACCATGTGCCGAAAAACCACCCAACAATGGACATGAAAATCAAGGAAACACGAAAAATGAGGCCAAAAATGAGACATGTTTCCTCAGGCAAAAAACAAAATCTTGGGGGTGTTTCTCTCGAAAATTTGCATGGGGGGATTTCACTCGGCACAACGTAGACACTACTACTCATGAAATGAATATAACATAGACCATGATGTGCGCGATGTGGGCCAAATCCCATATTTGGTCGAGGAGACTTATTTAATAAACAAAGGGGAAATTGGACCCCTAGGTAAACTAATAATGGAGCCCGTGCAGTGGATAACCGGGCTGTATAAATTTGGAATTATGAACCTATTGGATATATCACATTTTGGGTGTGGTAAGAATGTCAGGCTCTGTTTCAAACAACTAGTCACATGCATACATGGAGGCATCATGTGGATGGATAGGACGATACATATAGATGTGGAACTGATTTCCAAAACCACAAGACTATCGACATTCGACGCACAACCAAAGGAATACTTGGATAACAAGGTACACGATAAGGTAATAAAATAGTTGGTCAAAGCACAGTTTGGCACTAGTCGGGGATATAAAAGCATCGTACTCAAGGATATCATTGATAATGTGACAAGGTTCACCAACAATCTCATGGCTTGAAAACTACTAAGGAACTGTTGAAAAGAAGAAGCGCCAGTAGGAGTTATTGCAGTAGTTGTGCAATGCGTGAAAGGAGTAATGTTTAGCTGGGCACCATACCTATTGAACCAGTTTTTGATAAACTGTAGAGACACACAGGACAATGGAACTGAGTTCCATTACTCTTGATTGATCATTTTGATAGCATTGGAAAGATGGAAGGAGCCAAAATTCTCATCATTCTTGGATAGGATGGGGAAACGTTATGTGACCAGATATGAGTCCCTCTGGCAGGCCAAGTATAACAAGATGCATTAAGAAAACAACATAGCTTTTGTAATGTTGCTAGAAGAGATACAACAATGTACAACGAATATATGGAGCATACATGTGGAGGTGATCCAGGAGACTGAAGAGATAGCCAAGTTCAAGGAATCTTGACACCACATGTGGATCCAGGCTACAAGGGATCCAAATAAGGTATGGATATAAATGCAGTATTGCGTCACCAAAGAAGAATTAGACTGGATAGTTAAAGACTGGCCTGCACAGTGGCAGATGCTAGTATCAAAAATAGAAACAAGGACAATTACGGTGTAATCCTCTAGGCCTAAGGACAAGGCTGAAGCGGGCTCTTCAGCGAGAAAAAAAAACACGATAGATAATACTAGAATGGCTACAACATGGAATCAGGAAAAAAGGAGAAACACAGTACCAAAATGACCAAGGAGGACAACAACAACAACAACAAGGATAGGTAGGCAACCACAGACCAGAAAGAAGGATACTCCACAGGCTGGAGAAGAGAGGATCTATGGTACAACAACTAGGGTGCAACCCTCATAGAAAATAAGGAAACCACCATAAGAAAAAGAGGCATGCAAGAAAAGGAAGTATAACACAGAAGACCCAGTCATCACCCTAGCAGAGGATGATGCAGAGCTAGTCGTGTACAAGTTCCAAGATAAGGGGGGAAGAAGTGGTCCACATTGTAGAGGTGAAATGCGACGAGATCATGGCCAAGATCATAGAATTCCATGATAATATCCAACAATTAAAGATCCAAGTAGGACCACAGGGCACAACGCAACAAGAGGAAAAGACACAGTGACCCCTTGAGCAAAAAGAATAAGAAGAGACAATACAGCTGGTAGTCCAAGGCAAGGAGAATTTTACAGCCATGCGCAAAATTATGATAATGGATTAGGAGATTGCACAAAAATCCATGGGGTACGTGGAGAAATTTGAGGTCATCATGGCACAAATACCCACCAAGGAAATGTACAGACTCTAGGCCAACGTAATGGAAGAGGTGCAATCTAGGGCCTGCGTGGATGCAACCAACTTGGAGGTGGGAAGAGGAGTCGTTGAAATGCTACAAATCACATGCGACCAACTAACTTTGGAGAAAGAAGAGGAGAAAGGATGCACAAATAAACTTAAAAAGGGATTAACAACGGTTTACAATCGCATCCTAGACAGTGCGAAAGCACCTGAGAGGAGTGTAGAGGATAATATTAACATGATCTCACAAATAATTGACAAATATAAGAAGGAAATTAAGGAACTCGTAGAAAGGCTCAATCCTACGACTCCTCCCGAAGTCTAAGAACAGAGAGAACAAAATATGCACTCTAGATAGTTAAGATAAAAAAATGAAGCAAGGGAAGTAGAAGAGTTGTTCGACAGAGCTGCGTAAATATGGACTATTCTAGAAGAAGACAAGAAGGTCCAATAGTGGGACCAAGAAGAGGATACAATCACCACTGCCATATAATAGCTAAAGAAAAGGCAGAAAAAAATGAGTATCACAGAGTGCTTGAAGGGCACTCAAGACATGAAGAAGTTGTAGATAGAGTTGAAAACCGCGCAGACAAAGAAGCAAGAAAGACAAGATGAATTGGAACCCCTCCAAGAACAAGAAACATAGATGATTGTGCAGTTGGAGGAAGAGAATAAAAGTATGGAACATGCACACACAGAGGGTGCAAAATTGATGTAGGAGGAGATAACAACACAATTAATGTAGGCTCTAATAGGAAAAGTTGTGCAAGTCAAGGAAATAGAAAGGGAACTAGCAGAAAAGTTCCACAGTTTGGACACAACAGTACAAGGAGCCCCATTGCCTGAGTGGCTCAGGACAAGCCACATGTCAGTGTTGGGGGCCTGTTCGGTTCATTTCTATTTTGAGGAAAGTCCTATTTTGAGGAAAGGCCTAATTTTGGATCACACGCAACAACTAGCAAGAAGGAAACATGCAAAAAAAGAAGGAAAAGAAGCATGCAAGAGGAAAAGCCACGTGCAAGGAGGAAGTCAAGCCTAACCCTATTAGGGTTAGAGTTTTTTACAAAGGTTGTAACAACTATAAGCCTATAAAATAGTATAAATAAGAACCTAGGAGGTCTATGTTGGGGTTGAATTGTTGTTCGGTTAAGTAGTAGAAACAAATTGTTGATAATTGTGGTTGAACACTGTTGAGTTATAGAAGATTTGAGTAATGTAGATTTTGAGGGTTATATCACAGGTTGGGGAGCCTGGTGGGATCTAGTCCACCTCACAGAGGTTCCTTAACTTCAGTAGGATTGTATGAGTGAATATGTAATGCGCGCAGCGCCAGATTATGCAGTAGACTAAACAAAAGAGCAAAGAAGCCAAATCTTTGTGGACGTAGCTCGAGAGGGGGTGAACCACGGTAAAACATGTGTTCTATGTGATTTTTTATTGAATTCTTACTTCTTGTTAATGGTTATCTTATGAATGAATGATTAACTAGATGTATTATAATGCATGCATGAGCCTAAAGATGAATGAATCCTAGAAATACTTGAATGAATAACAATATTAATGCATGAAAAAGAAGATAGAATACACCCGGATCCCCATTCATTCCTAGACTGTAAACACCTAGGTATTGCAGTCACTTATGGGAGAGCTATTTTGGGTGAGACCACGATGTGTGCTCCTTGGCAGTAAGCGTTACCCTGGTTTAACAAGAGGGTTGATAGTTTTAGAGGTTTGTTGAAACATGTTCATATATGAACACAGGTTAGCTTAAGAAGAGGAAAGAAGTCATAGATCTAAGTCAACACTGAGAAATACTAGCATAATCCTTTTTCTAAATCGAAAAGGAGTTTGTTCATAACACGATATGAAATAGCAGATGGAACTTCTACCTCTACCAGAGGTGATGAGAAAATAAAAATCAATACAGTCCACTCAATAAGCATGCTTGGTAGATGTTACATATTTTAATAAATGAGGAATTGGTTCATAACAATGTACAAAATGTACACTCAAGATTCCCTAGAAACTTGTACATTAGAAGTTTAGTTGTGTATTTGTAGTTGTGCTTTCTCCCTATACATATTGTTTATTAGTTAATTGGGTTATTTTGTGTATTGGTTAATGAGACTAGCATTGCCAGAGATATCTATAGTATCAGTAACAGATTTTTTAATTCCATTACTTGATTGATCTTATTTTTCTCCGACCTTTTGCATGTTATTCTTTCTTATATAAGTGTGAAATAGGTGGTGTTAGCCTTGATAAGTATGCCTTATGTTGGATGTGTATTAGGATGAGAAATTATTTGGCAACATAGCCTATTATATTCATAAGATATAATTGAATTAGGGGAATCCACAAAGAATCCTTAAACTAAAATGAATTCTCTGTTATTGAACTTGAAGTTTGCATAAGTTTTTCTCTTGTTTTCTCCTTGTATTCACCCAATTTTGTTTGTTGGTGTCATTTCAACTACCTTCTCACTAAGTTTCATTATAGGTGTTGTTTCCTATGTGTTGTTCTATTGATCTTGTGTAGGTGAGCTTGTTGAGATGGATGCCTCTACCACGTTTTAAGGAAATAGTCAATTGTTATGTTGTTGTAGTATATTTTCATTTGTTTTTTAAGTATTGTATCTTTATTCCAATGTTACTTGGCTTTATTTCAAATGCCTATTTTTTTTTTATCAAAATTTCTTGTTTGCTTTTTGTTCAGCTCCTTTGAATCATAAAGAATCGTACAAAAGTGAGAATTTTCCATTGAAGTGTCTTGTTACTTGAACTATGGTCAAGTGGTTATTACATATAAGAATCCTTAAACTAAAATGAATTCTCTATTATTGAACTTGAAGTTTGCATAAAGTTTTTCTCTTGTTTTTCTCCTTGTATTCACCCAATTTTGTTTGTTGGTGTCATTTCAACTACCTTCTCACTAAGTTTCATTATAGGTGTTGTTTCCTATGTGTTGTTCTATTGATCTTGTGTAGGTGAGCTTGCTGAGATGGATGCCTCTACCACGTTTTAAGGAAATAGTCGATTGTTATGTTGTTGTAGTATATTTTCATTTGTTTTTAGTATTGTATCTTATTCAATGTTATGACTTTATTTCAAAATGCCTATTTTTTTATCAAAATTTCTTGTTTGCTTTTTGTTCAGCTCCTTTGAATCATAAAGAATCGTACAAAAGTGAGAATTTTCCATTGAAGTGTCTTGTTACTTGAACTATGGTCAAGTGGTTATTACATATGTCCTTCACAATAAATTACTAAATCATGTTCTGCAAAGTTGGATATAGGTTTATGGAAGGACTACCGATAATGAAGCATACTATATTTCCCTTGTTGAAGGGATGAAAACAATGAAAAAACATAGTGCCAATGATATTTTTGTCTTCACCAACTTGGAATTTATATGCAACCAAATGAAAGGAATTTATCAAGTTAGAAAAGACAATCTAAAACTTCTTCATAGAGAAGCAAGAATTTTTGTTTCTCAATTCCACTCTTTTACAATAAATTACCATGTGGAAATTAAGAGGATGTCCATTGATCTAGTATTTAGAGTAATGTCAACTATAGTTGGGGGTGTCGAAAATGACTTGGTATCGACACCTACTCCAACAAAAGTCATTCATGGACATCGATATAGATCCCCAATGTCTGGATTTGTTTTTGTTATGATTGTTTTTGTGTATTTCATGGAATGGTCGGTTCACTAATGGATAATGGAGAAATTTACTAGTACGTGTTGTCAAGAAGATACTTAAATGAAATCAACTTCAATATATTCACATGCTTTGGCTTGAGTACATCTCTAGTTTTTTAAATTATTATTTATTTATTGATGAAAGTATTGTATGAGTTTTAATTTATTGTGCTTCTTATGATATTTAGGGTAGTTAGAAGACAATTGCACCTTTTATTAAGATAATCATTCATAATCTATGAGTGAATTTACTTGGTTTGGTTTTCTCACTTCTAACATAGAAATTACAAGGGCGGATGTTATCTCATGGAAAAGGTGAGGATATTTAAGGAAAAGGATGATACTATGATGACTTCTTCCACTTAATATGATATCCACATGATTTGACATTAAGTACCGCTATTTTTTTGTATAGTCATACTTGTTAACACATAAAATTGATCATGTAAAGGAGGATTTATGGCCTTTAGATCCTATATTTATCCATATTGTTTTCTCCCACCTCATACATATTTATTAAAATATAACTCAGTTACGGGAAAGGGCCTTTGGTTTGCACCGTATTTTCACTCCTGGAACTTGGGAGGAATATCAGCAATAACCACATCCATCAAGATACTCTTAACTGGGACTTGTGCCAGGGTGACTACTAAATCCTTTATCATTCCCATACACTTAACTCTTCTCAAGTCAAAAGAGTAAAGATCTCCATAAGGTCTAGTTATCTGAAGACCCAATTTGTCCATAATAATTTTAGGCATCACGTTATGGGAGGCTCCGGAGTCTAGCACGCAATTATGTAGCAGTTGATCGTATACATTTAAGGTGATATAAAAGGGAGAAAAAATGTCTTTGGCCCCTTCAAAATGTGGACTAGAAGTGATGTTGGGTTTATCATCTTCCAGGTTTAAAACATCAGATTGTCTTTCTAGCTCTGAGACACCTATCACTTTGGTAATCTGCTTTCGATAAACTGGGTTTTTCGCTAACTCTACCAGAGGAATTGGTATCTTAATTTTATTTATCTCGTTTTCGAAACTAAAAACTCCGCTCACCTTGTCTGTCTCTCTAGTTGGGACATTTGAATCCTTCCTTTCCAACTTATTTGTCTTGACCGCTTTATGACTCATGATCTTGGTTGAAGGTGTAATTGTATTAGTTGTTTCGGTTCTTCATGTTTGGGTCTCAACTTTTCCCACTTCGGGTTCTTGTGTGTTTACTACTTTCTCTTTGATATTAGGTAATAGGGCTTCCTTTGGAGTAGGCTCATAAGTTTGACCTCTTGGGAGAATTTTCTTAGGTTGAGTAGTTGAAATGGGCTTACTCTTAGATCTCAAGTTATACTTAGGTTGGACCTCGGACATTATCATTTCGGTTTCTTCTTGAGAGCTACAAAGTTCAGTATGATCTCTTTCTTCACCCTTAACCGACGATTATTGAATGTTTAGAGACTTTTCATAATCTTCTCTAGTCAGATACGGTTGCGTGCAGTCATCACTGAAGTTCGTGAAATCATCATCTGAATCTCCGAAATCTTGGAGATCATTCGCTCCTATAAAATTTTTGTTCTTTAGGGGAGTTTGTATTTTTTGATCTTCATTTTTTATCTATCTTTGATGGTTTGGGGGGTTGGGATTCCTCTTGAAATCCTTTTTAGCAAGAGAATCATCTTTCACCTGTTCTATTTCCATTCTGGATATCTTGTTAGACAGTTCCTTAATTACCCTGGCCATATTGTCTACTTTGTCATCTGTGTATCTATTAGACCCTGATGGCTCTGCTTGTTCTCTAAAGCGTCTATTTTCTCAATTTCCTGTTTCTACTTTAGATTTTAACTTACCAGAAGCCATCATATTTGACTCAATTTCTACAGCGTCATATTGCATTCGGTTTAGAGTAGCTCCCCTTATTTCCCGTAAAAGAAGTGCAAAATCTGGTTCGAAATCCCCCGCGAAAGTTACTTTGGCTGCGGGTTGGGACGGTTTAACCTCAGCTGGGATTTTGTTATACAACTTATTGAATCTTTGAATAAAATCCATAATTGTTTCTGAATTCTTTTTTCTTAAAGACCCAAAATCGGTTAAATAATATAGGTGGTCCTTTCTTTCACCCCATTGTCTAAGGAAAGCATCTTCCAAGGCATCATAGGACAAGATAGAAACTGCGGGTAGACTCTGAAACCAAGTTTGGACCAGACCTTCAAAGTTTTGGATGACAAGCCTCGAATACACATCTTCATGATCGAGACCTAGGATGTCTCCGAATTGATCAAATAAATTTATGTGTTCGGCTGCGATCAGATCTCCTTGCTGCCACTTTAGCGAACACTCTAGGAGGGGGGACAGGCCCTTGGCCTCTAGCTCCTCACCCAGGAGCACCTCCACCTCCTCTTCCGACAACCCCTCCACCTCCTCCTCTAGCGGATTTCATCGTTATTAGTAGAAAGTTGTAAAGGGGGTTTTGGAAGATTAAAAGTGAATCTTTACTTTCTTCGCGGGGTGAAAAATCTGAGGGTGACTAGTACGGGATGTGAGGGCTTGGCTCTTCGGACTTGCAAGATATGTAGTTAGGGGAAACAATGGGTGTGGAAACAATATGTGTGAAATATTCTTCAAGACTGGGTGAAGTCGTGAAATTTAACTGAAGGGTCGACGATATATCGACAACAGATGAATTTTCTACAGGACTTTTTTTCGTTGTGTACTACAGAGGTTATCGGACGGGTTTCACTTCTAACTTCGGAGCAGTTTGACGTTGGATCTCTAGTGTCAAAAAGAGGGTTGCATGAAGTTGAAGGTTCATAATAACTCTTGGTCTTCGGTTGTGGGTATTTAGGCTGATAGACTGCAGGGGTCGGCTTAAGAGAGCCTCTCGCCTTTAAAATCTTCTCAGGATCGGTGACAGGTGTGGTTTGTTTACCATCCGGGTTTTTCCTGGAATTCCTTCATTCGGATGCCATATTATTTATCGTGGAGTCACCAAGTGAAATATTGGAAATCCTTTAAAAGGTGTGCACTCTTTGTTCACTATCAAAGGGTGGCACTTTCAACGAAAAAAAAATATGTCGTTTTCCCAAGGAAAACTATTTTGTAGATTCGATCTTCGGCAACGACGCCAAAAAGATGTTGTTCCAGAGTCTATACTTAAGTCTTAGAAGTACAGTGTCTAGGCATCCAAAAGTGAGTAAGGGGTAGAGAAGGAAGAAACGTCAACCTTCGGCAAGGGAAGCTAGGGATGATTTCTGGTTTGGCATTGTCTAGTTTCCAACTGTTCCTGGATGTTTATATACGGTTCAATCTCTTCCCATGAACGTTCGAGTTCAACCCGAGTAGTGGTTATTTTAAGAATAGTATCAAAAATATTTAAGGAAATATGTGTTTGATCTGATAGTCCGGGTTCGATATTAGGTTGTCTTGTTACAGGGACAGTCATAGAGGAACATAATGATAAAAAATATCTTGGGGGAAATTTAGTAGTTGTCTCAATTTCAGTTGTATAAAAGAGAGTTTACAGTTCCAGGAGTGAAAATAGGGTGCAAACCAAAGGCCCTTTCCTGTAACTAAGTTATATTTTAATAAATATGTATGAGGTGGGAGAAAACATTAAGTTGTCTATCATGTAAGGCTCTTATCCAGGGATAATCTCACTTATAAACAAAAGAAGAAAAAGGTAAAGAAATAACCCGATGAAGCATAAAATATATATAGAATTCTAAAGTGTTGACTGGTCTTATACCTGCTGATAGATGGTACAGAGGAAAAATAGTAAACAATATAGAAAATAAAAATCCATTCACTATAGTAGAGGTTGTACTAAATTATAGCGAAGCATTCATCAGATACAAATATGAAATGAAATGAAATATGAGATACAAGGAAACAAACTCATAACACAGTCGTGACGTAATTGAGAATCTTCGGATTTGCTTTATATTAACTCTCAAGATAGAAAACCTCTATTACAATCAACACAAAAAGGTCCAGCCTCTTTTCCTTCTTTCTATTGTATATTTATATAGTTCTACATAAGATGGAATCTCAATCGCTACAAGATTTTCAGTTACGATAAGAAGGAGAACACTTGTTCCATTTCTTCAACTCTGTCTTTATTTGGTACCAGAAGCTTGCGCTCTCGCATGCTCGATACAAGTGACACATCTTTCCACCAGCCGAGATATCAACATTGACGGTTCCGCTTGACAATTGGCCTCAAAAGAATAACAATCTCGGGCTAATTGCAGCAACCTTTCTTCCATCTGTCGGTCTAGTATGTCAATAGCGCACAATTGCACACTTGGTTTAATCATACATTTATTTATTTGAACTATGTCTTCCATAATTACTTGTGAGATTTCGGTCGAATCTCTTTCTTCTTTTTCATTTATATCAAGCGAGATTTTTGCTATATTCATTTGACTCAATGTCTCAGGATTTCCTTCCCTGTCAATACCTAATAGGTTACCATCTATAGAACCAAAAGCCTCTTCAAAGGATTTCATTACCTTTTGGTTGTTGATCCCTCTTCCTGATAGAATTCTCTTTTTACTACAGCCTTTCTCTTCTTATCGAAAAAGAACTCATTTGGAAGGAGCTCTTCCATCCTTATAGGTCTCAATTCTTCATTTAAAATCCACCCAGTGTCTATATTTCCCTGAGTTGACTGCAAGGGAGTAATGGAGGCGATGGGATCTCCGATCTGCTTAGCTGGCTGTCCTGGAGTAGTGACTAGAGTTAACTTTTTCGGCAGCTCGGGAGTCTTTATCTCTGGTTTCAGACTCTTAGTTTTCTCTTCCCCGTCCTGGTGTTTTTCTTGGCTGGGTGCCGCATCTTTGGAACCTTCAGCTTCTTTTTGTTGCACCTCTACTTTACTTGGATTCTCACCCCGCAATACTGAGGGAAGACAACTGCGTCGATGTTCTTGGAATTTTAGAACATCGGCCCTCTCTTCGGGTGCCAAGGCTTGTATCTGAGCTGAAACCTCGCCATAAGATCTTGCACCTCGGAAAATGTCATCCAAAGGATAATTTTAATGTTCAAACCTTTTGAGTCCGCAACTGGCCAAGTGATTACTTATGACCCTTTGCGGATCGTGCTTCTTGAATTCAATATGAACAAATTTTAGGTCTTCCAGGGTTGTTGCCTCAAGTTTAGCATGCCCGAAATCTAACAAAGACTATGAATTTAAATGAATAGGAAAAGTTGGCCATACCTTCTTTGAATATCCCTTAATCTCCTTGCTTATGCCACCAATTAAGGTTTGCCTAGAAACCTCACAACAAGCCATCTTATCGGGTATGAATAATGGTAAAGCATGTGGGGGAACAGAAGCCCCAAAAACCCTGAGATATGAGAATTCTGATTCTACATACCAGTCGGCTATACTGCTCAAATTCATCACTATACTGTCCAAGATCCTGGGTGGTAGGTGGCCGAAAATAGTGACATGCAGTGGTACCATTACCCAGTTAAAGATTTCATACACAAAATTTTCGCTTTGTTTTCCCACAGTTTTGAATGGTAGACGTGGATGGGCTTGGCCTCTGATGGAGTCCAACTCCAGCTCATTAATGGAAAGGGCATAAGAAAACACACGACATCCATAATGTATGCAAACATAAAGAATGAAGCAATCTTTCCGCTCTCCCTCTGTGCTCAGTACTCTATAATTCAACTGGTCAAGCTATCAGACATCATTTTAGCCCAGTCGAAGGAATAGCCTTCGGCGAATGAATGTATTAGAGGCACCCACTAAAGGAAAAAATGTGTGGTGTCCTCTCTCCCATATAATCTACAGGTCATCATCACTACATATTTGAACTGTGGTTCCAGAGAATCTATTGAATATATACCGTTATTGTCCACCCTAAACTTCGCAGGGTGTGAGACCCAATCTTTGATTAAACTAGACATAGTCTTGTCATATTGCACACATTCCTTCTGTTTGAAATTCTCCAAGAATTCGGCATTGTATGTAAAGTATGACCCGGTTTTCAACTTGTACATAGCCTGAAGTTGTTTGGGTATGAAAGTGTCGATAGTGACCTTCTTCTCGTTGATGATGGTTTTGGTTGGTATATCCACATGGTCTAATGCCCACCGGACCATATCATAGAAAGGGAGTAGTCATGGTCTGGCCACTACTTTACCCATTCCATCTTGGACGATGATCTTATATTTGGTGGTCAGGTCGTCTTTTTCATTGTCATTGGAATCATCCCAATAATATACCAATTTGGACTGTAGAACCTCAGAAACAAACGATTGGGTCTTGATAGAGTCGACACTTCGAGGTGAAGTATCAGAGACGTTGTTTGAACCTTGTCTCGAAACCTCAACGCTGGATTTAGAATCTTTTCGCGGGGCCATGGCGGGGGATCCTTCTTTAGCTCTTCTGCGATAAAAATATGTATAAATACATAAATTAGTTAGCTGAGAAAGTTTTCTCTATGAAACGTAGAAATGAATGTGCGATAAAAAATGACAAATATATACATTCCACCATTTAAAACTTGGTACTTTTCGGGAACAGAATAGTCAAATCATTCTTAAATATAATTTAGCAATAAAAACCCAATCCTTACTTGTCAATTCACCTTGATTCTAATTAATGTCATAAATCTTGACAATTCGAAACGCAAGTTGGCATAAGGAAAAATTAAGATTGCCTTGTAAACTGTGCATGCATCAAATCAGGGGAAATACTGGCTTAGCTCAATTAATCAGGTTTTATCAATGTTAATTAATCTTTCGGTACTCGCTACATCAGGAGTTTTTGCTTTAACCCTTTGAACCTCTAAGACCCGAGATTGCGATGATTATCTTTGGTTAATAAAAAATGTAATTATGATTAGGTGCTTAATTAATTATGTGATTATTTATATCGCAACTTCGTGACTCAGAGCTTCAAAGGTATAGCCTTCGGGAAGTTTGTATGTCGAGTTGCGAAATCGCAAGATCGCGACTTCGTGACTCGGAGCTTCGAAAGTATAGCTTCCGATAAGTTCGTAGGCCAAGTTGCGAAATTGCGAGATCACAATGATATGATCTAATTAAAATAGGGGATAAAACCGGATTAAGTGTTTAATTAATTAAGTTTCTATCTTTTTCGTGACTTCGTGACTCGGGGCTTTGACAGTGTAGCTTTTAAGGGAAAATACCTCGAGTTGCAAATTCCCGACAAAGCTTAACCGCGGCTAAGATTTTTACCTTTATCATTAACGCGGGTTACTAAAAGAAGAATCTCGTGGTTTCGGCTATCGGGGTTACGACAGTAAGACTTTTGGAGTTAGTAAGTGTCGAGACGCGAAACCCCGATGATGCTTAACCGTAGTTTAGCAAACTTTTACTTTCGCTACTGACCTGGGTAAAACTTTAAAGTGATTTCGTCATCTCATTGTTCGAGACTTGTGAACTATGTGATCTATAACATCCGACATACGAAATCCTGAGGTAAAAAAGGGGAAAATCATTTGAATGAAAAGTAGAACTCGCCTTGAGAGTATGATAACCATTGTCACTCGCGTGATGAGACTTCAGAGATTTTGGAACAAAAGAAGGAAAATACGAAAACCATCTTTCAATTTTGAGCATTAAGATATGAAATTCAAAACGAGCTAAAAAAAACAAAGGCGGCTCCAACATAGGCTCCAACTAGGTATCTCATTTTCCTATAAGACGGGAAGAACAATAGACCACGTGCCGATATTGGGTAAATGGAGTCAATGGCTTTAATCCAGTAAAAAGGTTCCTGAGAATAGGATACCGAAGGGGAAAGGGACTTCGTTTTTTACCTTTGAAAATATTTTCAAAACTCAGATACTTTTTAAACTTATCTATAGTCCCTTTCACAACTTTCTCCTTCTTGTTAATGAATTCAGGTTTTCCTTAAGACAATCAAAATAGTTCTAGGAGACCCAATAGATCTTGTGGCTATCGGCTTGCATCAAAAGAAGAAGATTATATGTTTTTAATCAGGAAGCCCTGTCTGAACATGGGATGTAGATCAGGTTTTAAAAATAATTGGTTACCAGAGTAGAGTGATATTCATGTATAACAGCCTTACAGATATCTCAGATATTGCTTCACTGCCAGCGAGCCTGTTCAATACACCGGTGAAGTTATCTCGCCCCTTTTACTGAATTTACTTTCACCACTTCGGAATATATTTGTGCATTTAAATGCTGAGACAAGGGAAATCATTTCTGAATTTCCTTTCATCGTCTCTTGGACTAGATGGGGGCAATCATTTCTG
>SNQJ01S0026348.1:7843-51652 GCA_010110895.2 Picea sitchensis | reverse complement strand
GAGCACGAAGATGGGGGCAATCAGTTTGTATCAGGGCTGATATCTGTGTAATATTTTTCATTATAGGTCTGTCAACTTACTTTGATTACTTGGTACCAACCTTCCCTTAACTTTCACAAGACCTTCATTCACAGGGAGAAAGGGAAAAATAACTTTTTTAGGGTATTCTATTTGAGCAAGCCTCAATCCTCTGAAACTGTTGAAAAACCTAGGAAAGTCAGGATCACTTTAAGCATCACTTTGTTTAGCAAGGGACCGAGGAGTTGTGAAGACTGGATTTCTTTCCACAATCTGCTTTGAAGCTCTCGAGGTTGAAACGTAATCTCTTCTCCCTACGTATGAAAAAACGAAAATATGTTGACTTTTTAAAGGGTACACCCAAAAACAGAAAAGGGTGACAGATAGAGATTTATGGACTAAAAAACAGAGGTCAAAAAATCAAAACTGACTCTTGAAAATCTTTTTCAGGGGCTCTTTACTTTGACTGACTGCTTTAATTTGAGTGACTTGTTTATTTTGTCTTATTCTTTCGTAAATGATTAAACATGGAAATATTATGTTATTTATTAGTTCGGACGATGTTGTTGTCTGAATGAGGTTATCTCGGTTTTCTTTGATAGCCCTTCAGAACAAATTTTTTAGGAAATCTCACCTTTACCTTACCGTTTCATTTTCTTTGCAAAATATCAAAAATCTTTGGTATCACCTGTTTAAGCCAATTTATTTCTGACACCCTACTTTCTGTTTACTTCTCCTGCTTGTTTTGTTTGCAGATAGAATCCTGTAAAAGACAAATATGAAGGTTATCGAGGCTATCAGAAAGGTGTCGAAAATTCACGAAAGAAAAAGAAAATCAGAATAACAAAGCGAAATGAAAAATATATATAAAAAAGTAAAAAAAATTATATATGAATATACAAATCTAAAAATAAATAAAATTTATTATTTATTTATTTATTTATTATTATTATTATTATTATTATTATTATTATTATTAGTATATATTTGGCGACTGTTTATGTCATATAATGCTTCAGATAACGCCCGTTGACAGGGGCGTTGAGGATTTCACCGTCTAGATTTTCCAGTAGGAAAGATTTTTTTACTTCGAGAGTTGAGACTCTGAATGGCGCATACCAGAGGTGATCGAATTTACTATGTTTCGCTGCTTCTTCCCTCCTTGCATCCCACCTTAATACTAAATCACCTGGGAGGAAATCTCTGTCCTTCGCCCTATGGTCGAATAATGCCTTCATGTCATCTTGATACTTCTGCAACCTTTCATCCATTTCGACCTTATGTTGTTCAACCCCGATTAGCTGATTTATCCTCCTGGTGACATGATTTGGTTCTTCTTTCTAATATTGCCATAATTTCATCACAGGGAGTGCTAAATTTATAGGTAACACTGCATCTTTCCCATATACCATCTGAAAAGGAGACATGCCGATAGACTTTTTAGTGCCTATGCGATTTTCCCACAAAGCGTAATTTAAATGTACATGCCAAGACTTTTTGTTTTCATCCAACACTTTCTTAATTACATTGATCAGGCTCTTGTTAGATGACTCGGCCAGTCCATTTCCTTGGGGGTAGTACACTGTAGAATGACTAAGAATGATATTATACTTTTGGCAGAAGCTGATCATAGCCATAGATTTGAAAGCCTGGGCATTATCCGTGACTATCTTTCGGGGGCAGCCAAATCTTGACAAGATATTGTCTTCTAAGAAATCTATTACCACCGAGTCAGTTTCCCTTTTAGTTGGAATAGCTTCCACCCATTTGTTAAAGTAGTATGTGGCAGTTAAGATCCACTTGTGTTGGGTGCTAGAATGTGGATTAATCTCTCCTATAAAATCTAGCCCCCATTGTTGAAAAGGGGCTTCAGTTTTGACCGGGACTAAAGGTAGCACCAGGATTTTTTGTTTACCTGCAAATAACTGACAAGGGTTACAGGATTGGACCTTGGAATTAACATCTGAAAAGAGTTTTGGCCAATAATACCCAGCCCTCAGAATTTTGTAAGTTGTGGCCCTCCAAGCGTGATGTTCTCCACAAACTCCTTCGTGAAATTCACTTATAACCCTTTCTGTTTCTGATTCGACTAAGAAGACTAACAAGAAACCGAGTGGGTCCTTCCAATATAGTTGATTTTAAGTGATACAATACTTAACCACATGAAGCTTTAAAGTCTTGGATTTTGATGGTGATAGTTCACCCGGGCATTTTAGAGTCAGCAGGTAGGATACTATGTTTATGTACCATTCTGATGATACAAACTTCTCTTCAATCTTAATTGCACTTGTTGGTTCATCAAGCTCGTTTATGTTCATGTTTTCCTCATATCCCCGTAGGCAGTTTATATCCAGAGCTCTGAGATTTGATTCAGCCAAAAGTTTGGCCAGGCCTTGTCCTTTTATCAATTTAGTAGGTTTGATTTCCAGGTCAAATTCTTGAATCTTGGCCAGCTATCATCCTCTTTTCCCGTCACTGTTTGGTTATACCAAAATATATTTCACATAAATGGTCGGTGCGTACGCAATGATCTTGGAGTGTAATACATATGTTCTAAATGCCTTCAGTGCTTTTACAATGGTGTACGCTTGTTTTTCTATTATATCATATTTAAGTTCTACGTCTCTGAGGCTCTTGCTGAAAAAGGTGATCGGTTGTTCAAAACCCTCTTCGTTCTTTTGGAGGAGCACCGCAACAATCGTGTGTTTGGAGGCAAATGAGCAAATAAGAAAGTCTTTCAACTAATCGGGACTTGCCAATACAGGTGCCTCGGATATGAATTTCTTAATGTGTGTGAACGACGCTTTGGAATCTATTGTCCACTTTACTTCACTGTTCTTTTTCAGCATATCTATGATCAATTTTACAATTTCAACGAAATTTGGGATAAATCTTCGTAAAAAAATTATTTTTCCTAAGAAAGATTGAATTTCTTTTACATTTCTAGGAATTTTTATAGTGTCTATCGCTTCAACCCTCTTAGGATCAATCTTAATTCCATCCTTAGATACAACATGACCCAATAATTTACCCTCTTGCATGGCGAAGTGTGATTTCTTGGGGTTTAAGGATAGACCAAACCTGCGGCATTTCTCGAATGTTTGTTTAAGATGTACCAGATGCTCTTCATCATATTTGGAGAAAACCATTAAATCATCGAGATAGATGACTACGAACTTATCCCTCTCTATGATGAAAGCAATGTCCATAGCACGTTGGAATGTGGCTCCTGAATTCATCAAACCGAAAGGCATTTTATCATACATGAACGTACCCCAAGGAGTAGTAAAAGTTGTTTTTTCTTTATCTTGTTCATTCATGGAAATTTGATTATATCCAGAGAAACTATTAATCATATACATTATATTCACCCGAACTACCCTTTCTAGCACATGATCCATTTTAGGCAATGGATAGTTGTCTTTAAGAGAGGACTTATTTACATTTCTTAAATCCACGCATAGTCTAATTTCTCCACTCTTTTTTCTGATCGGGACCAAATTTTCCACCCAGTCAAAATATCTCAGAGGTACTATAATTTTCGCCTCCAAAAGTTTCTTCACTTCTCTCTCGACCACAGGAAATAAAATGGGGTTAATCTGCCTAAGATTTTGTCTAAAAGGTTTGAACCTAGGCCTTAAAGGTATCTTGTGATCGATCACGGCAGTGTCGTAGGTTCTTAACTCTTCCTAAGACCAGGCAAAAACATCTTTAAATTGTCTGAGTAGGTCCTTATACTTTTCTTTTATTTCAAGGAGGAGGAGTTTATATATTTTAACCATCCTATATTCTTCTTTGGTTCCTATGTCACAGTCCTCCACCTCTTCTGGTTGGGGTTGTAAGGTGGATTTTACAGGTATGTCATTTTGATCAAACAGTCTTTCTAGAGGGATCAGTCCCTTCGGAATATGGTTATTTTTTAGGACCAGCATACGATGATTTGCGATTTTGTCTTGGAAAGCTTGAGGGTCCTCCCCTTCTTGCATGATCCATATCTGGTCATTCTGATTTTCTTGATCTACGTGAGTTTCGAAAAATTCACCTACTGCTTCAAGAAACTTCTTAATTTGTTCATCATCCTCAAAAACCTACCAGTGCTAGATATTATCTGGTATAGATGGTCTGTGTCTTATCTCTATGTGATACTTCAATTTAAAGGTTGTAGGAGGAGTGAAAGTTGAAGTCGCTTTAGCTAACGCATCAACATATAATTTTTCTACGCGTGGGATGAAGTGGACATTTACAGATGAGAAACAGTATTCCATCAGATCCCAGGCACAGTTCCTATATGATCTTAATCTAGGATGCTTGGCTTGGTACTGTCGATTTATTTGTTTGACTATTAACGTCGCATCTCCGTATACCTCTAGGTTATTTATTTTTAGCTTCCAGGCAACCTCTAATCCTAAGACCAAGGCTTCGTATTCACATACAATGTTAGTATAATCTATATCCCATTGCAGTCTGTAAGAGAAAGGAACAACGAACTTTTCTTCAGGAGCCACAAAAAGCACTCCTACACCAGCCCCTTCGCAAGACGAGGCACCGTCAAAAAATATTTTCTAGATACCGGTCCTACACATATCCTCGGTCATGTAACCTGAATCTTCATGCTCTATATCGTTTTCCTCTGTGAAACCATCTAAACCGTCGTCAAAATATAAGATACAATTTCCTAAATCTTGATCTGCAATGTAAATAGGGAAATTGTTCATATTTTGAGGGTCGCTTACTGTATATGCTAACCTCATTTCCCTGTACAACCGAGTAAATTTACCACCAAAAACAGGAATTGTGTCGAACGTCATATCCAGTTGAAGCGAACCCCCCAACTTGGCTACCCATGACCTAGACAACAGTAAGCCATACTTGGGGGGAATATCAACAATAACCACATCCATCAAGATACTCTTAACTGGGAATTGTGCCAGTGTGACTACTAAATCCTTTATCATTCCCATACACTTAACTCTTCTCGAGTCAAAAGAGTAAAGATCTCCATAAGGTCTGGTGATCTGAATACCCAATTTGTCCATAATAATTTTAGGCATCACGTTATGGGAGGCTCCGGAGTCTAGCATGCAATTATGTAGCAGTTGATCGTATACATTTAAGGTGATATAAAAGGGAGCAATAGTGTCTTTGTCCCCTTCGAAATGTGGACCAAAAGTGATGTTGGGTTTATCATCTTCCAAGTTTAAAATGTCATATTAGATTTCTAGCTCTGATACACCTATCACTTTGGTAATCTTCTTTCGATAAACTAGGTTTTTCACTAACTCTACCAGAGGAAATGGTATCTTAATTCTATTTATCTCGTTTTCGAAACTAAAAACTCTGCTCACCTTGTTTGTTTCTCTAGTTGGGACTTATAAATCCTTCCTTTCAGACTTATTTTTCTGGACCGCTTTATTACTCATGATCTTGGTTGAAGGTGTAATTGTATTAGTTGTTTCGATTCTTTGTGTTTGGGTCTCAACTTTTCCCACTTCGGGTTCTTGTGTGTTTACTAATTTCGCTTTGTTGTTAGGTAACAGGGATTCTTCCAGAGTAGGCTCATAAGTTTGACCTCTTGGGAGAATTTTCTTAGGTTGAGTAGTTGAAATGGGCTTACTCTTAGATCTCAAGTTATATTTAGGTTGAACCTCGGCCATTATCATTTCAGTTTCTTCTTGAGAGCTACAAAGGTAAGTATGATCTCTTTCTTCACACTTAACCGACGATTGTTGAATGTTTAGAGACTTTTCATAATCTTCTCTAGTCAGATACGGTTCCGTGCAGTCATCACCAAAGTTTGTGACATCATCATCTGAATCTCTGAAATCTGGGAGATCATTCTCTCCTATAAAATTTTCGTTCTTTAGGGGATTTTGTATTTTTTGATCTTTGTTTTTTATCTATCTTTGTTGGTTTGGGGGGTTGGGATTCCTCTTGAAATCCTTTTTAGCAAGAGAATCATCTTTGGCCTATTCTAGCTCCATTCTGGATATCTTATTAGATAGTTCCTTAATTACCCTGGCCATATCGTCTATTTTGTCATATGTTTATCTATTAGACCCTGATGGCCCTACTTGTTCTCTAAAGCATCTAGTTTCTCAATTTCTCACTTCTACTTTAGCTTTTAACTTACCAGAAGCCAACATATTTGACTCAATTTCTATAGCGTCATCTTGCATTCGGTTTAGAGTTGCTTCCCTTCTTTCCCATAAAAGAAGTGAAAAATCTGGTTCGAAAGCCCCCGTGAAAGTTACTTTGGTTGCGGGTTGGGATGGTTTAACCTCGGCTGGGATTTTGTTATACAACTTATTGAATGTTTGAATAAAATCCATAATTGTTTCTGAATTCTTTTTTCTTAAAGACCCAAACTCGGTTAAATAATATAGGTGGTCCTTTCTTTAACCCCATTATCTAAAGAAAGCATCTTCCAAGGTATCATAGGACAAGATAGATCCTACGGGTAGACTTTGAAACCAAGTTCAGACCTGACCTTCGAAGGTTTGGATGAGAAGCCTCAAATACACATCTTCATGTTCGAGACCTAGGATGTCTGCGAATTGATCAAAGAAATTTATGTGTTAGGGTGCAGTCAGATCTCCTTCCCCAGTGAACTTTGGCAAATTTTTTATATAATTTTCGGGAAGGTCGTGCAGAGGAACGGGCAATACCAAGGGAGCGTATCTTGTTTCCACTTTAGGGAACACTCTGGGAGGGGGGATAGGCCCTTGGCCTCCAGCGCCTCCCCCAGGAGCACCTCCACCTCCTCCTCCGACAACCCCTCCACCTCCTCCTCCAGCGGTTGCCATCGTTATTAGTGGAAAGTTGTAAAGGGGGTTTTGGAAGATTAAAAGTGAATCTTTACTTTCTTCGTGGAGTGAAAAATCTGAGGGTGACTAGTACGGGATGTGAGGGCTTGGCTCTTCGGACTTGTAAGAGATGTAGTTAGGGGAAACAATGGGTGTGGAAACAAGATGTGTGAAATATTCTTCGAGACTAGGTGAAGTCGTGAAATTTAACTGAAGGGTCGACGATATATCGACAACAGATGAATTTTCTACAAAACTTTTTTCGTTGTGTACTACAGAGGTTATCGGATGGGTTTCACTTCTAACTTCGGAGCAGTTTGACGTTGAATATTTAGTGTCAAAAAGAGGGTTGTGTGAAGTTGAAGGTTCAAAAGAACTCTTGGTCTTTGGTTGTGGGTATTTAGGCTGATAGACTGCAGGGGTCGGCTTAAGAGAGCCTCTCGGATTTAAAATCTTCTCAGGATCGTTAACGGGTGTGATCTGTTTACCATCCAGGTTTTGCTAGGTTTTCCTTCATCCGGATGCCAAATTATTAATCATGGAGTCGCCAAGTGAAATATTGGAAATCCTTTAAAAGGTGTGCACTCTTTGTTCACTATCAAAGGGTGGCACTTTCAACGAAAAAAAATATGTCGTTTTCCCAGGGAAAAAGATTTCGTAGCTTCGGTCCCTGGAAACGGTGCCAAAAAGATGTTGTTCCAGAGTCTGTACTTAAGTCTTAGAATTACAGTGTCTAGGCATCCGAAAGTGAGTAAGGGGTAGACATGGAAGAAACGTCAACCTTCGGCAAGGGAAGCTAGGGATGATTTCTGGGTTGGCGTTGTCTAGCTTCCAACTATTCCTAGATGTTTATATTTCGTTCAATCGCTGCCCATGAACGTTTGAGTTCAACCTGAGTATTGGCTACTTTAAGAATAGTATCAAAAATATTTAAGGAAATATGTGTTTGATCTGATAGTCCGGGTTCAATATTAAGCTATCTTGTTACAGGGACAATCATAGAGGAACAGAATGATAAAAAAGATCTTGGGGGAAATTTAGGTGTTGTCTCAATTTCGGTTGTATAAAAGAGAGTTTACAGTTCCAGGAGTGAAAATAAGGTGCAAACCAAAGGCCCTTTCTCGTAACTGAGTTATATTTTAATAAAGATGTATGAGGTGGGATAAAACATTAAGTTGTCTATCATGTAAGACTCCTATCAAGGGAGAATCTCACTTATAAACAAAAGAAGAAAAAGGTAAAGAAATAACCCGTTGAAGCGTAAAATATATATAGAATTCTAAAGTGTTGACTAGTCTTATACCTGTTGATAGTTGGTACAGAGGAAAAACAGTAAACAATATAGAAAACCAAAATTCATTCACTATAGTAGAGGTTGTACTAAATTATAGCGAAGCATTCATTAGATACAAATATGAAATGAAATGAAATATGAGATACAAGGAAACAAACACATAACACAGTCGTGATGTAATTGAGAATCTTCGGATTTGCTTTATATTAACTCTCAAGATAGAAAACCTCTATTACAATCGACACAAAAAGGTCCAGCCTCTTTTCTTTCTTTCTATTGTATATTTATACAGTTTTACATAAGATGGAATCTCAATCGCTACAAGACTTTTAGGTATGATAAGAAGGAGAACAATCGTTCCATTTCTTCATCTCTGTCTTTATTTGGTACCAGAAGCTTGCCATCTCACATGCTCGGTACAAGTGACACATCTTTCCATCAGCCAAGATATAAACCTTGACGGCTCCACTTGACAATTGGCCTCAAAAGAATAACAATCTCGGGCTAAATGTGGCAACCTTTCTTCCATCTGTCGGTCTAGGATGTCAATAGCGCACAATTGCACACTTGGTTTAATCATACATTTATTTATTTGAACTATGTCTACCATAGTTACTTGTGAGATTTTGGCTGAATCTCTTTCTTCTTTTTCGTTTATATCAAGCGAGATTTTCGCTATATTCATTTGACTCAATGTCTCAGGATTGCCTTCGCTGTCAATACCTAATAGGTTACCATCTATAGAACCAAAAGCCTTTTCAAAGGATTTCATTACCTTCTTGGCTATTGATCCCTCTTCCTGATAGAATTTTCTTTTTACTACAGCCTTTCTCTTCTTATCGAAAAAGAACTCATTTGGAAGGAGCTCTTCCATCCATATAGGTCTCAATTCTTTATTTAAAATCCACCATGCGTCTATATTTCCCTGAGTTGACTGCAAGGGATTAATGGAGGCAATGCGATCTTCGATCTGCTTAGCTTGCTATCCTGGACTAGTGACTGGAGTCTGCTTTTTCGATGGCTCAAGAGTCTTTATCTCTAGTTTCAGACTCTTAGTTTGCTCTTCCCCATGCTGGTGTTTTTCTTGGTTGGGTGCCGCATCTTTGGAGCCTTCGGCTTCTTTTTGTTGCACCTCTGTTGTACTTGAATTCTCACCCTGCAATACTAAGGGAATACAACTGCATCGATGTTCTTGTAATTTTAGAACATCGGCCCTCTCTTTGGGTGCTAGGGCTTATATCTGATCTGAAACCTCGGCATAAGATATTGCACATCGAAAAATTTCATCTGAGGGTGAATTTTCGTGTTTGAACCTTTTGAGTCCACAATTGGCCAAGTGATTACTTGTGACCCTTTGCGGATCATGCTTCTTGAATTCAATGTGAACAAATTTTAGGTCTTCCAGGGCTGCTGCCTCAGCTTTAGCATGCCCGAAATCTAACAAAGAATATGAATTTAAATGAATCGTAAAAGTTGGCCATACCTTCTTTGAATATCCCTTAAGATCCTTGCTTATGCCACTGATTACGGTTTGTCTAGCAACCTCACAACAAGCCAGCTTATCGGGTATGAATAATGGTAAAGCATGCAGGGGAACAGAAGCCCCAAAAACCCTGAGATATGAGAATTCGGCTTCTACATACCAGTCAGCTATACTGCTCAAATTCATCACTATACTGTTCGATATCCTGGGTGGTGGGTGGCTGAAAATGGTGACATGTAGCGGTACCATTACCCAGTTAAAGATTTCATACACAAAATCTGCCACTTTGTTTTCCCATAGTTTTGAATGGTAGACATGGATGGGCTCAGCCTCCGATGGAGTCCAACTCCATCTCATTAATGGAAAGGGCATCAGAAAACAGACATCGTCCATAATAAATGCAGACATAAAGAATGAAGCAATCTTTCTGCTCTCCCTTTGTGCTCGGTACTCTGTAATTCGACTGGTCAAGCTATCAGGCAACATTTTAGCCCAGTCGAAGGAACAGCCTTTGGTGACTGAATGTATTAGAGGCACCCACTAAAAGAAAAAAATTGTGGTGTCCTCTCTCCCGTATAATCTACAGGTCATCATCGCTACATATTTGAACTTTGGTTCCAGAGAAGCTATTGAATATATACCGTTAATGTCTGCCCTGAACTTTGCAGGGCGTGAGGCACAATCTTTGATTAAACTGGACATAGTCTTGTCATATTGCATACATTCCTTCTGTTTGAAATTCTCCAAGAATTCAACATTGTATGTAAAGTATGACCTGGTTGGAAAATTGTACATAGCATGAAGTTGTTTGGGTATGAAAGTGTCGATAGTGACCTTCTACTCGTTGATGATGGTTTTGGTTGGTATATAAACATGGTCTAATGCCCACCAAACCATATCATAGTAAGGGAGAAGTCGTGGCCTAGCCGCTACTTTATGAATTCCAGCTTGGACGACGATCTTATATTTGGTGTTCAGGTCATCTTTTTCATTGTCGCTGGAATCATCCGAATAATCTACCAATTTGGATTGTAGAACCTCAAAAACAAACGATCAGGTCTTGATAAAGTCGACACTTCAAGGTGAAGTATCAGAGATGTTGTCTGAACATTGTCCTGAAAACTCAATGTTGGCTTTAGATGCTTTTCGCGGGGCCATGGTGAGGGATCCTACTTCATCTCTTCTGCGATAAAAGTATGTATACATATAGAAATTAGTTTGCTGAGAAAGTTTGCTCTGTGAAATGTAGAAACGAATTTAAGATAAAAAATGACAGATCTATACATTCGACCATTTAAAACTCGGTACTCTTCAGGAACAGAACGGTCAAATCATTCTTAAATATAATTTAGCAATAAAAACCCAATCCTTACTTGTCGATTCGCCTTGTTTCTAATTAATGTCATAAATTTTGACAGTTCGAAACGCAAGTTGGCGTAAGGAAAAATTAATATTGCCTCGTAAACTGTGCATGCATCAAATCAAGGGAAATACTGGCTTAGCTCAATTAATCAGGTTTTATCAACGTTAATTAATCTTTCGGTACTCGCTACATCGAGAGTTTTCTCTTTAACCCTTTGAACCTCTAAGACCCAAGATTTCAATGATTATCTTTGGTTAATAAAAAACGTAATTATGATTAGGCGCTTAATTAATTGCATGATTATTTATATCGCAACTTCGTGACTCGAAGCTTCGAAGGTATAGCTTCCGGGAAGTTCGTATGTCGAGTTGTGAAATTGTGACTTCGCGACTCAGAGCTTCAAAAGTATAGCTTCCGGGAAGTTCGTAGGCCGAGTTGTGAAATTGTGATATCACGATGATATGATCTAATTAAAATAGGGGATAAAACCATATTAAGTGTTTAATTAATTATGTTTCTATCTTTATCGCGACTTCGCGACTCGGGGATTTGATAGTGTAGCTTTTAAGGGAAAATACGTCGAGTTGCAAATTCCCGACAGAGCTTAACCATGGCTAAGATTTTTACCTTTATCATTAACGCGGGTTACTAAAACAAGAATCTTGTGGTTTCAGCTATCGTGGTTATGACAATAAGACTTTTGGAGTTAGTAAGCGGCGAGATGCGAAACCCCAATGATGCTTAACCGTAGTTTAGTAAAATTTTACTTTCGCTACTGACCTGGGTAAAACTTTAAAGTGATTTCTCCGTTTCTCTATTCGGGACTTGTGAACTTTGTGATCTATAACATCCGACATACGAAATCCTGAGGTAAAAAAGGGGAAAATCATTTGAACAAAAAGTAGAACTCGCCTTGAGAGTATGATAACCGTCGCCGCTCGCATGATGAGACTTCAGAGATTTTGGAACAAAAGAAGGAAAATACGAAAACCATCTTTCGATTTTGAGCATTAAGATATGAAATTCAAAACAGGCTAAAAACAACAAAGGCGGCTCCAACATAGGCTCCAACTAGCAATTTCGTTTTCCTGTAAGACGAGAAGGATAGTAGACCACGTGTCGATATTGGGTAAATGGAGTCAATGGCTTTAATCCAGTGAAAAATTTCTTGAGAACAGGATACCGAAGGGGAAAGGGACTTTGTCTTTTACCTTTGAAAATCTTTTCAAAACTCAGATACTTTTTAAACTTAGTTGTAGTCCCTTTCATGACTTTCTCCTTCCTGTTACTGAATTCAGGTCTACCTTAAGACAATCAAAACAGTTCTAGGAGACCCAACAGATCTTGTGGCTATCGGCTTGCATCAAAAGAAGAAGATTATATGTTTTTAATCAGGAAGCCTTGTCTGAACATGGGATGTAGATCAGGTTTTAAAAAGAATTAGTTACCAGATTAGAGTGATATTCATGTATAACAGCCTTACAGATATCTCAGATATTGCTTCACTACCAGCGAGCATGTTCAGTACCCCAGTGAAGTTATCTAGCTCGTTTTACTGAATTTCCTTTCACCACTTTGGAATATATTTGTGCATTTAAATGTTGAGACGAGGTAAATCATTTCTGAATTTCCTTTCATCGTCTCTTGGACTAGATGGGGGCAATCATTTCTGAATTTCCTTTCACCACCTGTCTTATAATTTTATTTTTTAGAGCGCGAAGATGGGGGCAATCAGCTTTTATCAGGGATGATATATGTGTAATATTTTGCATTAAAGGTCTGTCAACTTACTTTTATTACTCGGTACCAACCTTCCCTTAATTTTCACAACACCTTTGTTCACAGGGAGAAAGGGAAAAATAATTTTTTTAGGGTATTCTATTTGAGCAAGCCTCAATCCTCTGAAACTGTTGAAAAACCTAGGAAAGTCAGGATCACTTTAAGTGTCACTTTGTTTAGCAAGGGACTGAGGAGTTGTGAAGACCGGCTTTCTTTCCACAATCTGCTTTGAGGCTCTCGAGGTTGAAACGTAATCTCTTCTCCCTACATATGAAAAAACGGAAAGATGTTGACTTTTTAAAGGGTACGCCTGAAAATAGAAAAGGGTGACAGATAGAGATTTATGGACTAAAAAACAGAGGTCAAAAAATCAAAACTAACTCTTGAAAATCTTTTTCGGGGGCGCTTTACTTTGAATGACTACTTTAATTTGAGTGACTTTTTTATTTTGTATTATTCTTTCGTAAACGATTAAACATGGAAATATTATGTTATTTGTTATTTCGGAAGATGTTGTTGTCTGAATGAGGTTATCTCGGTTTTCTTTGATATCCCTTCAGAACAAGTTTTTTAGGAAATCTCACATTTACCTTACCATTTCATTTTCTTTGCAAAATATCAAAAATCTTTGGTATCACCTGTTTAAGCCAATTTATTTTTGGCACCCAACTTTCTGTTTACTTCTCCTGCTTGTTTTGTTTGTAGCTAGAATCTTGTAAAAGAAAAATATGAAGGTTATCAAGGCTATCAGAAAGGTGTCGAAAATTCGCGAAAGAAAAAGAAAATCAGAATAACAAAGTGAAATGAAAAATATATATACATAAGTAAAAAAAATTATATATGAATATACAAATCTAAAAATAAATAAAATTTATTTATTATTATTATTATTATTATTTTTATTTTTTTTGGCGACTGTTTATGTCATATAATGCTTCAGATAATGCCCATTGACAGGGCCATTGATGATTTCACTGTCTAGATTTTCCAGTAGGAAAGAATTTTTTCCTTCGAGAGCCGAGACTCTGAATGGCCCATACCAGAGGTGATCGAATTTACTATGTTTTGCTACTTCTTCCCTCATTGAATCCCACCTTAATACTAAATCACCTGGGAGGAAATCTCTGTCCTTTGCCCTACAATCGAATAATGACTTCATGTCGTCTTGATACTTTTGCAACCTTTCATCCATTTCGACCCTATGTTGTTGAACCTCGATTATTTGATTTATCCTCCCGGTGACGTGATTTGGTTCTTCTTTCTGATCTTGCCACAATTTCATCATGGGGAGTGCTAAATTTATAGGTAACACCGCATCTGTCCCATATACCATCTGAAAGGGAGACATGCCGATAGAATTTTTAGTGCCTATGCGATTTTCCCACAAAGCGTACTTTAAATATACATGCCAAGACTTTTTGTTTTCATCCAACACTTTCTTAATTATATTGATCACTCTCTTGTTAGACGACTCGACCAGTCCATTTCCTTTGGGGTAGTACGTTGTAGAATGACCAAGAATAGATTTGAAAGCCTGGGCATTATCCGTGACTATCTTTAGTAGACAAATCTTGACAAGATATTGTCAACTGAAATCTATTACCACCATGTTAGTTTCCCTTTTAGTTGGAATAGCTTCCACCATTTGGTGAAATAATTAGTGGCAGTTAAGATCCACTTGTTTTGGGTGCTAGAATGTGGATTAATCTCTCCCTGGAAATCTAGCCCCATTGTTGAAAAGGGAGAAGCCGGTTTTGGCAGGGACTAAGGTGGCGCCGAGGTTTGTTTACACAGAAAATGGTGACAAGGGTTATGAAACAGGACCTTGGAATTAATGTTTGAAAAGAGTTTTGGCCAGTAGCCTAGCCCTCCTTAATTTAATGAAGTTGTGGCCCTCAAACATGATGTCCACAAACTCCTTTGTTAAATTCACTTATAACCCTTTATATTTCTGATTCGACTAAGAAGACTAACAAGTGGCCGAGATCTTTTCAATATAGTTGATTTTCGACGATACAATATTTAACCACATGAAGCTTTAAAGTCATGGATTTTGATGGTGATATTTAAGCTCCCTAGACATTTTAGAGTCAGTTGGTAGGATACTATGTTTATGTACCATTCTAATGACACGA
Source organism: Picea sitchensis (assembly GCA_010110895.2). NCBI lineage: Eukaryota > Viridiplantae > Streptophyta > Pinopsida > Pinales > Pinaceae > Picea > Picea sitchensis. Next base: position 36,777 of record SNQJ01S0026348.1, on the reverse strand, counting down.
ACTTCTCCTCGATCTTAACTACATTTTTTCGTTCATCAGAATTATCGAGCTCTGAAGTTTGATTGATGAAGTTTATTTGAACCTTGTCCTTTTTAACTATCAATTTGGTAAGAGCTTGATTTCGGGTCAAATTCTTGAATCTTGTAACCATGCGATCCTCTTTTCACATCCTTTATCGATTGGTACCAAAATATCTTTCACAACTTGGATTTGAATGCGTGCACAAATGATCTTGAATTATAATACATATGTTTTAATTAATTGATTGATTTTTACCATGAAATGCAGCTTGTTTTCTATTATATCATATTTAAGTTAAGTCTGGGGCTCTTAACTAAAAAGGTGTCGGTTGTTCAAAACCCTCTCTTTGTTATTTTGGAGAACCTTGCTAGCTGTCGTGTGTTAGAATTAGAATGAAAATAAGAGATCTTCGGACATCGGGGCTTGCCAATACTGGTGCCTCGACTATGAATTTATTAATGTGTGTGAATGGCGCTTTGGCCTCTGTTGTCCACATTACTTCGATGTTTCGCTTTTGACATATGTGATCAATTTTACAATTTCTGTGAAATTTGGGATAAATCTTCATAAAAATTTACTTTTCCTAAGAAAGATTGAATTTTCTTTACATTTTAAAAAATTTACTTTTCCTAAGAAAGATTGAATTTCTTTTACATTTCTAGGAATGTTTATATTGTCTATCACTTCAACCCTCTTAGGATCAATCTTAATTCCATCCTTAGATACAACATGACCCAATAATTTACCCTCTTGCATGGTGAAGTGTGATTTCTTGGGGTTTAAGGATAGACCAAACCTGTGGCATTTTTCGAATGTTTGTTTAAGATGTACCAGATGCTCTTCGTCAGATTTGGAGAAAACCATTAAATCATCGAGATAGATGACTACGAACTTATCCCTCTCTCCGATGAAAGTGATGTCCATAGTGCATTGGAACGTGGCTCCTGCATTCATCAAACCGAAAGGCATTTTTTCATACATGAACATACCCCAAGGAGTAGTAAAAGTTGTTTTTTCTTTATCTTGTTCATTCATGGCAATTTGATTATATCCAGAAAAACTGTCAATCATAGACATTCTATTCACCCCAACTACCATTTCTAGCACATGATCCATTTTAGGCAGTGGATAGTTGTCTTTAAGAGAGGACTTATTTAAATTTCTGAAATCCACGCACAGTCTAATTTCTCCACTCTTTTTTCTGAACGGGACCAAATTTGCCACCCAATCAGAATATCTCAGAGGTACTATAATTTTTGCCTCCAAAAGTTTCTTCACTTCTCTCTCGACCACAGGCAATAAAATGGGGTTAATCTTCCTAAGATTTTATCTAAAAGGTTTGACCCCATGCTTTAAAGGTATCTTGTGATCGATCACAGCAGTGTCGTGGGTTCTTAACTCGTCAAAAGACCAAGAAAAAACGTCTTTAAATTGTCCGAGTAGGTCCTTATACTTGTCTATTATTTCAGGGGGGAGGAGTTTAGATATTTTAAACATCCTAGATTCTTATTTGGTTCCTTTGTCACATTCCTCCACCTCTTCTGGTTGGGGTTGTAAGGTGGATTTTAAAGGTATGTTGTTTTGATCAAATAGTCTTTCTAGAGGGATCAGTCCCTTTGGAATCTGGTTATTTTTTAGGACCAGCATACGATGATTTGTGATTTTGTCTTGGAAAGCTTGAGGGTCCTCCCCTTATTGCATGATCCATATCTTGTCATTATGATTTTCTTGCTCTATGTGAATTTCAGAAAATTCACCTACTCCTTCAAGAAACTTCTTAATATGTTCATCATCCTCAAAAACCTGCCAGTGCTAGATATTATCTGGTATAGATGGTTTGTTTCTTATCTCTATGTGATACTTCATTTTAAAGGTTGTAGGAGGAGTTAAAGTTGAAGTCTCTTTAGCTAACACATCAGCATATAAGTTTTTTCACGTGGGTGAAGTGGATATTTACAGACGAGAAAAAGCTTTCCATCAGATCCTAGGCACAATTCCTGTATGATCTTAATCTGGGATGCTTGGCTTGGTACTGTCGATTTATTTGTTTGACTATTAACTCCGCATCTCCGTATACCTCTAGGTTATTTATTTTTAGCTTCCTGGCAGCCTCTAATCCTAAGACCAAGGCTTTGTATTCACATATGTTTTTAGTATAATCTATATCCCATTGCAGTCTATAAGAGAAAGGAACAATGAATTTTTCTTTAGGAGCCACAAAAAGCACTCCTGCACCAGCCCCTTTGCAAGACAAGGCACCATCAAAAAACATTTTCCAAATACCGGTGCTACACGTATCCTCGGTCATGTAACCTGACTCTTCATGCTCTATATTGTTTTCCTCTACGCAACCATCTAAACCATCGTCAAAAGATAAGATACAATTTCCTAAATCTTGATCTGCAATGTAAATAGGGAAATTGTTCGGATTTTGAGGGTCTCTTATTGTATATTCTAACCTCGTCTCCCTATACAACCGAGTAAATTGCCCACCAAACATAGGAATTATGGCGAATGTCATATCCAATTGAAGAGAACCCCCCAGCTTGGCGCCCCATGACCTAGACAACAGTAAGCCATACTTGGGGGGAATATCAGCAATAACCACATCCATCAAGATACTCTTAACTGGGACATGTGTCAGGGTGACTACTAAATCCTTTATCATTCCCATACACTTAACTCTTCTCGAGTCAAAAGAATAAATATCTTCGTAAGGTCTGGTGATCTGAAGACCCAATTTGTCCATAATAATTTTAGGCATCACGTTATGGGAGGCTCCGGAGTCTAGCATGCAATTATGTAGCAGTTGATCGTATACATTTAAGGTGATATAAAAGGGTGCAATAGTGTCTTTCGCCCCTTCAAAATGTGGACCAAAAATGATGTTGGGTTTATCATCTTGCAGGTTTAAAATGTCAGATTGGCTTTCTAGCTCTAAGACACCCATCACTTTGGTAATCTGCTTTCGATAAACTGGGTTTTTCGCTAACTCTACCAGAGGAATTGGTACCTTAATTTTATTTATCTCGTTTTCGAAACTGAAAACTCCACTCACCTTGTCTGTTTCTCTAGTTGGGACTTCTGAATCCTTCCTTTCTGACTTATTTGTCTGGACCGCTTTATTATTCATGATCTTGGTTGAAGGTGTAATTGTATTAGCTGTTTCGGTTCTTTGTGTTTGGGTCTCAACTTTTCCCACTTCGGGTTCTTGTGTGTTTACTACTTTCACTTTGTTGTTAGGTAATAGGGCTTCTTCCGGAGTAGGCTCATAAGTTTGACCTCTTGGGAGAATTTTCTTAGGTTGAGTAGTTGAAATGGGCTTACTCTTAGATCTAAAGTTATACTTAGGTTGGACCTCAGCCATTATCATTTCGGTTTCTTCTTGAGAACTACAAAGGTCATTATGATCTCTTTCTTCACCCTTAATAGACGATTGTTGAATGTTTAGAGACTTTTCATAATATTCTCTAGTCAGATACGGTTGTGTGCAGTCATCACCGAAGTTCATGACATCATCATCTGAATCTCTGAAATCTTGGAGATCATTCACTCCTATAAAATTCCCGTTCTTTAGGGGAGTTTGTATTTTTTGATCTTTGTTTTTTATCTATCTTTGCTGGTTTGGGGGGTTGGGATTCCTCTTGAAATCCTTTTTAGCAAGAGAATCAGCTTTGGCTTTTTCTAGCTCCATTATGGATATCTTATTAGACAGTTCCTTAATTACCCTGGCCATATCGTCTACTTTGTCATCTATGTATCTATTAGACCCTGACGACCTGCTTGTTCTCTAAAGCGTCTAGTTTCTCGATTTCCCATTTCTACTTTAGCTTTTAACTTACTAGAAGCCATCATATTTGACTCAATTTCTACAGCTTCATCTTGCATTCAGTTTAGAGTAGCTCCCCTTCTTTCCCATAAAAGAAGTGCAAAATCTTGTTTGAAAGCCCCCGCGAAAGTTACTTTGGCTGTGGGTTGGGACAGTTTAACCTCGACTAGGATTTTGTTATACAGCTTATTGAATATTTGAATAAAATCCATAACTGTTTCCGAATTCTATTTTCTTAAAGACCCAAACTCGGTTAAATAATATAGGTGGTCCTTTCTTTTGACCCATTGTCTAAGGAAAGCATCTTCCAAGGGGTCATAAGATAAGATAGATCCTGCGGGTAGACTCCGAAACCAAGTTCGGACCTGACCTTCGAAGGTTTGGACAAGAAGCCTCGAATACACATCTTCATGTTCGAGACCTACGATGTCTGCAAATTGATCCTAGAAATTTATGTGTTCGGCTGCGGTCAGATCTCCTTCCCCAGTGAACTTTGGAAAAAAAATTATATAATTTTCGGGAAGGTCGTGCAAACGAATGAGAAATACCAAGGGAGTGTATCTTGCTACCACTTTAGCGAACACTCTTGGAGGGGGAACATGCCCTTGGCCTCCATATCCTCCCCTAGGAGCACCTCCACCTCCTCCTCCGACAACCCCTCCACCTCCTCCTCCGGCGGCTGCCATCGTTATTAGTGGAAAGTTGTAAAGGGGGTTTTGGAATATTAAAAGTGAATCTTTACTTTCTTCGTGGGGTGAAAAATCTGAGGGTGACTGGTACGGGATGTGAGGGCTTGGCTCTTCGAACTTGCAAGAGATGTAGTCAGGGGAACCAACGGGTGTGGAAACTGGATGTGTGAAATATTCTTTGAGACTCGGTGAAGTCGCGAAATTTAATTGAAGGGTTGACGATATATCGGCAGTAGATGAATTTTCTACAGGACTTTTTCCTTTGTGTACTACAGAGGTTATCGGACGGGTTTCACTTCTAACTTTGGAGCAGTTTGACGTTGAATATTTAGTGTCAAAAATAGGGTTGCGTGAAGTTTAAGGTTCAGAAGAACTCCTGGTCTTCGGTTGTGGGTATTTAGGATGATAGACTGCAAGGATAGGCTTAGGAGAGCCTCTCGCCTTTAAAATCTTCTCAGGATCGGTGACAGGTGTGGTCTGTTTACCATCCAGGTTTTTCCTGGTATTCCTTCGTCCAGATGCCAGCTTATTAATCATGGATTCGATAAGTGAAAGATTGAAAAGCCTTTAAAAGGTGTGCAGTCTTTGTTCACTATCAAAGGGTGGCACTTTCAACGAAAAAAAATATGTCATTTTCCCAGGGAAAAAGATTTCATAGCTTCGGTCCCCGGCAACGGCTCCAAAAATATGTTGTTCCAGAGTCTGTACTTAAGGATTAGAAGTATAGTGTCTAGGCATCCGAAAGTGAGTAAGCGGTAGAGAAGGAAGAAATAACAACCTTTGTCAAGGGAAGCTAGGAATGATTTCTGGGTTGGCGTTGTCTAGCTTCCAACTGTTCCTGGATGTTTATATCCCATTCAATCGTTGCCCATGAATGTTCGAGTTCAGCCTGAGTAGTGGTTGTTTTAAGAATAGTATCAAAAATATTTAAGCCAATATGTATTTGATTTGATAGTCCGGGTTCAATATTAAGCTGTCTTGTTACAGGGACAGTCATAGAGGAACAGAATGATAAAAAAGATCTTGGGGGAAATTTAGGTGTTGTCTCAATTTCGGTCGTATAAAAGAGAGTTTACAGTTCCAGGAGTGAAAATAGGGTGCAAACCAAAGGCCCTTTCCCGTAACTGAGTTATATTTTAATAAAGATGTATGAGGTGGGAGAAAACATTAAGTTGTCTATCATGTAAGGCTCCTATCAAGGGAGAATCTCACTTATAAACAAAAGAAGAAAAAGGTAAAGAAATAACCTGATGAAGCATAAAATATATATAGAATTCTAAAGTGTTGACTGGTCTTATACCTGTTGATAGCTGGTACAGAGGAAAAACAGTAAACAATATAGAAAACCAAAATTCATTCACTATAGTAAAGGTTGTACTAAATTATAGCGAAGCATTCATCAGATACAAATATGAAATGAAATGAAATATGAGATACAAGGAAACAAACTCATAACACAGTCGTGACGGAATTGAGAATCTTCAGATTTGATTTATATTAACTCTCAAGATAGAAAACCTCTATTAAAATCGACACAAAAAGGTCCAACCTCTTTTCTTTCTTTCTATTGTATATTTATATAGTTTTACATAAGATGGAATCTCAATCGCTACAAGATTTTAAGTTACGATAAGAAAGAGAACAATCATTCCATTTCTTCATCTCTGTATTTTTTTGGTACCATAAGCTTTCCCTCTCACATTCTCAATACAAGTGACACATCTTTCCACCAACCAAGATATCAACCTTGACGGTTCTTCTTGACAATTGGCCTCAAAATAATAACAATCTCGGGCTAATTGCGGCAACCTTTCTTCCATCTGTCAGTCTAGGATGTCAATAGCACACAATTGCACACTTGGTTTAATCATACATTTATTTATTTGAACTATGTCCACCATAGTTACTTGTGAGATTTCGGTTGAATCTCTTTCTTCTTTTTCGTTTATATCATACGATATTTTCTCTATATTCATTTGACTCAATGTCTCAAGATTGCCTTCGTTGTCAATACCTAACAGGTTACCATCTATAGAACCAAAAGCCTCTTCAAAGGATTTCATTACCTTCTTGGCTGTTGATCCCTCTTCCTGATAGAATTCTCTTTTTACTACAATTTATTAGTTCGGACGATGTTGTTGTCTGAATGAGGTTATCTCGATTTTCTTTGATATCCCTTTAGAATAAGTTTTTTAGGAAATCTCACCTTTACCTTACCGTTTCATTTTCTTTGCAAAATATAAAAAATCTTTGGTATCACCTGTTTAAGCCAATTTATTTCTGACACCCAACTTTCTGTTTACTTCTCTTTCTTGTTTTGTTTACAGCTGGAATCCTATAAAAGACAAATATAAAGGTTATCGAGGCTATCAGAAAGGTGTCGAAAATTCACGAAAGAAAAATAAAATCAGAATAACAAAGTGAAATGAAAAATATATATACATAAGTAAAAAAAATTATATATGAATATACAAATCTAAAAATAAATAAAAATTATTATTTATTTATTTATTATTATTATTATTATTATTATTATTTGGCGACTATTTATGTCATATAATGCTTCAGATAACGCCCGTTGACAGGGGCGTTGAGGATTTCATCGTCTAGATTTTCCAGTAGGAATTTTTTTTTCCTTTGAGAGCCGAGACTCTGAATGGCCCATACCAGAGGTGATCGAATTTACTATGTTTCGCTACTTCTTCCCTCCTTGCATCCCACCTTAATACTAAATCACCTGGGAGGAAATCTCTATCCTTCGCCCTACGGTCGAATAATGTCTTCATGTCATCTTGATACTTCTGCAACCTTTAATCCATTTCCACCCTATGTTGTTGAACCTCGATTAGCTGATTTATCCTCCTGGTGACGTGATTTGGTTCTTCTTTCTGATCTTGCCACAATTTCATCATGGGGAGTGCTAAATTTATAGGTAACACCACATCTGTCCCATATACCATCTTAAAAGGACACATTCCAATAGACTTTTTAGTGCCTATACGATTTGCCCACAAAGCATACTTTAAATGTACATGCCAAGACTTTTTGTTTTCATCCAACACTTTCTTAATTATATTGATCAGGCTCTTGTTAAACGACTTGGCCAGTCCATTTCCTTGGGGGTAGTATGTTGTAGAATGACCAAGAACAATATTATACTTTTGGCAGAAGCTGATCATAGCCATAGATTTGAAAGCTTGGGCATTATCCGTGACTATCTTTCGGGGGCAGACAAATCTTGACAAGATATTGTCTTCTAAGACATCTATTACCACCGAGTTAGTTTCCCTTTTAGTTGGAATATCTTCCACCCATTTTGTAAAGTAGTCTGTGGCAGTTAAGATCCACTTGTGTTGGGTGCTAGAATGTGGATTAATCTCTCCTATAAAATCTAGCCCCCATTGTTGAAAAGGGGCTTCAGTTTTGACCGGGACTAAAGGTAGCACTGGGAGTTTTTGTTTTCCTGCAAATAGTTGACAAGGGTTACAGGCTCGGACCTTGGCGTTAACGTCTGAAAAGAGTTTTGGCCAATAATACCCATCCCTCAGAATTTTGTAAGTTGTGGCCCTCCAAGCGTGATGTCCTCCACAAACTCCTTCGTGAAATTCACTTATAACCCTTTATGTTTCTGATTCGACTAAGCAGACTAACAAGAAACCGAGTGGGTCTTTCCAATATACTTGATTTTCGGCGATACAATACTTAACCGCATGAAGCTTTAAAGTCCTAGATTTTGATGGTGATAGTTCACTCGGGCATTTTAGAGTCAGTAGGTAGGATACTATGTTTTTGTACCATTCTAATGATACAAACTTCTCTTCAATCTTAATTGCACTTGTTGGTTCATCAAGCTCGTTTATGTTCATGTTTTCCTCATATCCCCATAGGCAGTTTATATCCAGAGCTCTGAGATTTGATTCAGCCAAAAGTTTGTCCAGGCCTTGTCCTTTTATCAATTTAGTAGGTTTTATTTCCAGGTCAAATTCTTGAATATTGGCTAGCCATCGTCCTCTTTTCCTGTCACTGTTTGGTTGTACCAAAATATATTTCACAGAACTGGTCGATATGTACGCAATGATCTTGGAGTGTAATACATATGTTCTAAATGCCTTCAATTCTTTTACCATGGCGTACGCTTGTTTTTCTATTATATTATATTTAAGTTCTGCGTCTCTGAGGCTCTTGCTGAAAAAGGTGATCGACTGTTCGAAACCCTCTTCGTTCTTTTGGAGGAGCACCATAGCAATCGTGTGTTCGGAGGCAAATGAGAAAATAAGAAAGTCTTTCAGTTAATCGAGACTTGCCAATACAGGTGCCTCGGCTATGAATTTCTTAATGTGTGCGAACGACGCTTTGGCCTCTATTTTCCACTTTACTTCCCTATTCTTTTTCAGCATATTTGTGATCAATTTTACACTTTCAGCGAAATTTGGGATAAATCTTCATAAAAAAAATATTTTTCCAAAGAAAGATTGAATTTCTTTTACATTTCTAGGAATTTTTATAGTGTCTATCGCTTCAACCCTCTTAGGATCAATATTAATTCCATCCTTAGATACAACATGACCCAATAATTTACCCTCTTGCATGGCAAAGTTTGACTTCTTGGGGTTTAACTATAGACCAAACCTATGGCATTTTTTGAATGTTTGTTTAAGATGTACCAGATGCTCTTCGTCGGATTTGGACAAAACCGTTAAATCATAGAGATAGATGACTACGAACTTATCCCTCTCTCTGATGAAAATGATGTTCATAGCACGTTGGAACGTGGCTCCTCCATTCATCAAACTGAAAGGCATTTTATCATACATGAACGTACCCCAAGGAGTAGTAAAAGTTGTTTTTTCTTTATCTTGTTCATTCATGGAAATTTGATTATATCCAGAGAAACTGTCAATCATAGACATTCTATTCGCTCCAACTACCTTTTCTAGCACATGATCCATTTTAGGAAGCAGATAGTTGACTTTAAGAGAGGACTTATTTAAATTTCTGAAATCCACGCACAGTCTAATTTCTCCACTCTTTTTTCTAACTGGGACCAGATTTGCCACCCAGTCAGAATATCTCAGAGGTACTATAATTTTCGCCTCCAAAAGTTTCTTCAATTCTCTCTCTACCAAAGGCAATAAAATGGGGTTAATCTGCCTAAGATTTTGTCTAAAAGGTTTGACCCCAGGCTTTAAAAGTATCTTATGATCGACAACAGCAGTGTCGTAGGTTCTTAACTCATCGTAAGACCAGGCGAAAATGTCTTTAAATTGTCTGAGTAGGTCCTTATACTTGTATTTTATTTCAGGGGGGAGGAGTTTAGATATTTTAACCATCCTGGATTATTCTTTGGTTCCTATGTCACAGTCCTCCACCTCTTCTGGTTGGGGTTGTAAGGTGGATTTTACAGGTATGTCGTTTTGATCAAATAGTCTTTCTAGAGGGATCAATCCCTTCAGAATATGGTTATTTTTTAGGACCAGCATACGATGATTTGTGATTTTGTCTTGGAAAGCTTGAGGGTCCTCCCCTTATTGCATGATCCATATCTAGTCATTCTGATTTTTTTGATCTGCATGAGTTTCGGAAAATTCACCTACTGCTTCAAGAAACTTCTTAATTTGTTCATCATCCTCAAAATCCTGTCAGTGCTGGATATTATCTGGTATAGATGGTATGTGTCTTATCTCTATGTGATACTTCAATTTAAAGGTTGTAGGAGGAGTGAAAGTTGAATCCGCTTTAGCTAACGCATCAGCATATAAGTTTTCTATGCGTGGGATGAAGTGGATATTTCCAAACGAGAAAAAGTTTTCCTTCAGATCCCAGGCACAGTTCCTGTATGATCTTAATCTGGGATGCTTGGCTTGGTACTGTCGATCTATTTGTTTGACTATTAACTCCACATCTTTGTATACCTCTAGGTTATTTATTTTTAGCTTCCTGGCAGCCTCTAATCCTAAGACCAAGGATTCGTATTCACATGCGTTGTTAGTATAATCTATATCCCATTACATTTTATAAGAGAAAGGAACAATGAACTTTTCTTCAGGAGCCACAAAAAGCACTCCTGCACCAGCCCCTTCGCAAGACAAGGCACCGTCAAAAAACATTTTCCAGATACCGGTGCTACACATATCGTCAGTCATGTAACCTGACTCTTCATGCTCTATATCGTTTTCCTCTGTGCAACCATCTAAACCATTGTCAAAAGATAAGATACAATTTCCTAAATCTTGATCTACAATGTAAATAGGGAAATTGATCGGATTTTGAGGGTCACTTACTGTATATGCTAACCTCGTCTCCATGTACAACCGAGTAAATTGCCCACCAAACACAGGAATTGTGGCGAATGTCATATCTAGTTGAAGAGAACCCCCCAGCTTGGCTACCCATGACCTAGACAACAGTAAGCCATACTTGGGGGCAATATCAGCAGTAACCACATCCACCAAGATACTCTTAATTGGGACTTGTGCCAGGGTGACTACTAAATCCTTTATCATTCCCATACACTTAACTCTTCTGGAGTCAAAAGTGTAAAGATCTTCGTAAGGTCTGGTGATCTGAAGACCCAATTTGTCCATAATAATTTTAGGCATCATGTTATGGGAGGCTTCGGAGTCTAGCATGCAATTATGTAGCAGTTGATCGTATACATTTAAGGTGATATAAAAGGGAGAAACAGTGCCTTTGGACCCTTCAAAATGTGGACCAAAAGTGATTTTGGGTTTATCATCTTCCAGGTTTAAAATGTCAGATTGGCTTTCTAGATCTGAGACACCTATCACTTTGGTAATCTACTTTCGATAAACTGGGTTTTTTGCTAACTCTACCAGAGGAATTGGTATCTTAATTTTATTTATCTCGTTTTCGAAATTGAAAACTCCCCTCACCTTGTCTGTTTCCCTAGTTGGGACTTCTGAATCCTTCCTTTCCGACTTATTTGTCTGGACCACTTTATTACTCATGATCTTGGTTGAAGGTGTAATTGTATTAGCTGTTTCGGTTCTTTGTGTTTGGGTCTCAACTTTTCCCACTTCGGGTTCTTGTGTGTTTACTACTTTTTCTTTGTTGTTAGGGAACAGGGCTTCTTCCAGAGTAGTCTCATAAGTTTGACCTCTTGGGAGAATTTTCTTAGGTTGAGTAGTTGATATGGGATTACTCTTAGATCTCAAGTTATACTTAGGTTGGACCTCGACCATTATCATTTCGGTTTCTTCTTGAGAGCTACAAAGGTCAGTTTGATCTCTTTCTTCACCCTTAACCAATGATTGTTTAATGTTTAGAGACTTTTCATAATCTTCTCTAGTTAGATACGGTTGTGTGTAGTCATCACCAAAGTTCATGACATCATCATCTAAATCTCTGAAATCTTGGAGATCATTCGCTCCTATAAAAAATTTGTTCTTTAGGGGAGTTTGTATTTTTTTATCTTTGTTTTTTATCTGTCTTTGTTGGTTTGGGGGGTTGGGATTCCTCTTGAAATCATTTTTAGCAAGAGAATCGGCTTTGGCCTGTTCTAGCTCCATTCTGGATATCTTATTAGACAGTTCTTTAATTACCCTATCCATATCATCTACTTTGTCATATGTGTATCTCTTAGACTCTGACGGACCTGCTTGTTCTCTAAAGCATCTAGTTTCTCGATTTCTCGTTTCTACTTTAGGTTTTAACTTACCAGAAGCCATCATATTTGACTCAATTTCTACAACATCATCTTGCATTTGGTTTAGAGTAGCTCCTCTTCTTTCCCGTAAAAGAAGTGCAAAATATGGTTCGAAATCCCCCGCGAAAGTTACTTTGGCTGCAGGTTGGGACGGTTTAACCTCGACTGGGATTTTTTTATACAGCTTATTGAATCTTTGAATAAAATCCATAACTTTTCTGAATTCTTTTTTCTTAAAGACCCAAAATTGGTTAAATAATATAGGTGTTCCTTTCTTTTGCCCCATTGTCTAAGGAAAGCATCTTCCAAGGTGTCATATGACAAGATAGATATTGCGGGTAGACTCTGAAACCAAGTCCGGACCTGACCTTCGAAGGTTTGGATGAGAAGCCTCGAATACACATCTTCATGTTCAAGACCTAGGATGTCTGCGAATTGATCAAAGAAATTTATGTGTTTAGTTGCGATCAGTTCTCCTTCCCCAGTGAACTTTGGAAAAAAAATTATATAACTTTCGGGAAGGTCGTGCAGAGGAACGGGCAATACCAAGGGAGTGTATCTTTCTGCCACTTTCGCGAATACTCTGGGAGGGGGGACAGGCTATTGGCCTCTAGCTCCTCCCCTAGGAGCACCTCCACCTCCTCCTCCGACAACCCCTCCACCTCCTCCTCCGGCGGCTGCCATCGTTATTAGTGGAAAGTTGTAAAGGGGTTTTTGGAAGATTAAAAGTGAATCTTTACTTTCTTCGCGAGGTGAAAAATCTGAGGGTGACTGATACGGGATGTGAGGGCTTGGCTCTTCGGACTTGCAAGAGATGTAGTCAGGGGAACCAATGGGTGTGGAAACTGGATGTGTGAAATATTCTTCGAGACTGGGTGAAGTCGTGAAATTTAACTGAAGGGTTGACGATATATCGAAAGCAGATGGATTTTCTACAGGACTTTTTCCTTTGTGTACTACAGAGGTTATCGGACGGGTTTCACTTCTAACTTTGGAGCAGTTTGACGTTGGATATTTAGTGTCAAAAAGAGGGTTGCATGAATTTGAAGGTTCAGAAGAACTCTTGGTCTTCGGTTGTGGGTATTTAGGCTGATAGACTGCAAGGGTCGGCTTAAGAGAGCCTCTCGCCTTTAAAATCTTCTCAGTATCGGTGATGGGTGTGGTCTGTTTACCATCTGGGTTTTGCTTGGTATTCCTTCATCCGGATGCCAGCTTATTAATCGTGGAGTCGCCAAGTGAAATATTGGAAAGCCTTTAAAAGGTGTGCACTCTTTGTTCACTATCAAAGGGTGGCACTTTCAACGAAAAAAAATATGTCATTTTCCCAGGGAAAAAGATTTCGTAGCTTTGGTCCCCAACACTGGCACCGAAAAGATGTTGTTACAGAGTCTGTACTTAAGGCTTAGAAGTACAGTGTCTAGGTATCCGAAATTGAGTAAGGGGTAGAGAAGGAAGAAATGTCAACCTTCGTCAAGGGAAGCTAGGGATGATTTCTGGGTTGGCGTTGTCTAGCTTCCAACTGTTCCTGGATGTTTATATCCCATTCAATAGTTGCCCATGAACGTGTGAGTTCAACCTGAGTAGTGGTTGTTTTAAGAATAGTATCAAAACAATTTAAGGAAATATGTGTTTGATCTGATAGTCTGGATTCGATATTAGGTTGTCTTGTTACAGGGACAGTCATAGAGGAACATAATGATAAAAAAGATCTTGGGGGAAATTTAGGTGTTGTCTCAATTTTGGTCGTATAAAAGAGAGTTTACAGTTCTAGGAGTGAAAATAGGGTGCAAACCAAAGTTCCTTTCCCGTAACTGAGTTATATTTTAATAAAGATGTATGAGGTGGGAGAAAACATTAAGTTGTCTATCATGTAAGGCTGCTATCAAGGGAGAATCTCACTTATAAACAGAAGAAGAAAAAGGTAAAGAAATAACCCGATGAAGCATAAAATATATATAGAATTCTAAAGTGTTGACTGGTCTTATACCTGTTGATAGTTGGTACAGAGGAAAAACAGTAAACAATATAGAAAACCAAAATTCATTCACTATAGTAGAGGTTGTACTAAATTATAGCGAAGCATTCATCAGATACAAATATGAAATGAAATGAAATATGAGATACAAGGAAACAAACTCATAAAACAGTCATGACAGAATTGAGAATCTTCAGATTTGCTTTATATTAACTCTCAAGATAGAAAACCTCTATTACAATCGACACAAAAAGGTCCAGCCTCTTTTCTTTCTTTCTATTGTATATTTATACAGTTTTACATAAGATGGAATCTCAATCGCTACAAGATTTTCAGTTACGATAAGAAGGAGAAAAATCGTTCCATTTCTTCATGTTTGTCTTTATTTGGTACCAGAAGCTTTCCCTCTCGCATGCTCGGTACAAGTGACACATATTTCCACCAGCTGAGATATCAACCTTGACGGTTCCGCTTGACAATTGGCCTCAAAAGAATAACAATCTCGGGCTAATTGCGACAACCTTTCTTCCATCTGTTGGTCTAGGATGTCAATAGCACACAATTGCACACTTGGTTTAATCATACATTTATTTATTTGAACTATGTCTGCCATAGTTACTTGTGAGGTTTCGGCTGAATCTCTTTCTTATTTTTCGTTTATATCAAGCAATATTTTCGCTATATTCGTTTGACTCAATGTCTTAGGATTACCTTCACTGTCAATACCTAACAGGTTACCATCTATAGAACCAAAAGCCTCTTCAAAGGATTTCATTACCTTCTTGGCTATTGATCCCTCTTCCTGATATAATTCTCTTTTTACTATAGCCTTTCTCTTCTTATTGAAAAAAAACTCATTTGGAGGGAGCTCTTCCATCCTTATAGGTCTCAATTCTTCATTTAAAATCCACCCTGCATCTATATTTCCCTGAGTTGACTGCAAGGGATTAATGGAGGCGATAGGATCTCCAATCTGCTTAGCTGACTGTCCTGGAGTAGTGACTGGAGTCTGCTTTTTTAGCAGCTCAGGAGTCTTTATCTCTGGTTTCGGACTCTTAGTTTTGTCTTCCCCATCCTGGTGTTTTTCTTGGCTGGGTGTCGCATCTTTGGAGCCTTCGGCTTCTTTTTGTTGCACCTCTGTTGTACTTGGATTCTCACCCCGCAATACTGAGGGAAGACAACTGCGTCGATGATCTTGGAATTTTAGAACATCGGCCCTCTCTTTGGGTGCCAGGGCTTGTATCCAAGCCGAAACCTCGGCATAAGATCTTGCACCTCAGAAAATGTCATCCAAGGGTGAATTTTCATGTTCGAACCTTTTGAGTCCACAACTGGCCAAGTGATTACTTATGACCCTTTGCAGATCGTGCTTCTTGAATTCAATATGAACCAATTTTAAGTCTTCCAGGGTTGTTGCCTCAGCTTTAGCATGCCCGAAATCTAACAAAGAATATGAATTTAAATGAATAGGAAAAGTTGGCCATACCTTCTTTGAATATCCCTTAAGCTCCTTATTTATTCCACCGATTATGGTTTGCTTAGCAACCTCATGAAAAGACAGCTTATCAGGTATGAATAATGGTAAAGCATGCGGGGGAACAGAAGCCCTAAAAACCCTGAGATATGAGAATTTTGTTTCTACATACTAGTCGGCTTTACTGCTCAAATTCATCACTATACTTTCTGAAATCCTGGGTGGTGGGTGGCCAAAAATAGTGACATGCAGTGGTACCATTACCCAGTTAAATATTTCATACACAAAATCTGTCGCTTTGTTTTCCCACAATTTTGAATGGTAGACATGGATGGGCTCGGCCTCTGATGGAGTCCAACTCCAGCTCATTAATGGAAAGGGTGTCATAAAACACACGACATCCATAATGTATGGAGACATAAAGAATGAAGCAATCTTTCTACTCTCCCTCTGCGCTCGGTACTTTGTAATTCGACTGGTCAAGCTATCAGACAACATTTTAGCCCAGTTGAAGGAACAACCTTCGGTGACTGAATGTATTAGAGGCACCCACTAAAGGAAAAAATGTGTGGTGTTCCCTCTCCCATATAATCTACAGGTCATCATCGCTACATATTTGAACTATGGTTCTAAAGAAGCTATTGAATATATACCGTTACTGTCTGCCATGAACTTCACAGGGTGTGAGACCCAATCTTTGATTAAACTGGACATAGTCTTGTCATATTGCATTCATTCCTTCTGTTTGAAATTCTCCAAGAATTCAGCATTGTATGTAAAGTATGACCTGGTTGGCAACTTGTACATAGCCAGAAGTTGTTCGGGTTTGAAAGTGTCGATAGTGACCTTCTACTCATTGATGATGGTTCTGGTTGGTATATCCACATGATCTAATGCCCACCGGACCATATCATAGTAAGGGAGCAGTCATGGCCTGGCCGCTACTTTATGCATTCCAGCTTGGACGACGATCTTATATTTGGTGGTTAGGTCGTCTTTTTCATTGTCGTTGGAATCATCCAAACAATCTACCAATTCAGACTGTAGAACCTCATAAACAAATGACCAGGTCTTGACAGAGTCGACACTTCGAGGTGCAGTATCAGAGACGTTGTCTGAACCTTGTCCCAAAATTTCAACGCTGGCTTTAGATGCTTTTCGTGGGGCCATGGTGGGGGATCCTGCTTTATCTCTTCTGCGATAAAAATATGTATACATACAGAAATTAGTTCGCTGAGAAATTTTGCTCTGTGAAATGTAGAAATGAATTTGCGATAAAAAATGACAGATCTATACATTCGACCATTTAAAACTCGGTACTTTTTAGGAACCGAACGGTCAAATCATTCTTAAATATAATTTAGCAATAAAAACCCAATCCTTACTTGTCGATTTGCCTTGTTTCTAATTAATGTCATAAATTTTGACAGTTCGAAACACAAGTTGGCGTAAGGAAAAATTAAGATTGCCTCGTAAACTGTGCATGCATCAAATCACGGGAAATACTGGCTTATCTCAATTAATCACGTTTTATCAACGTTAATTAATCTTTCGGTACTCGCTACATCGGGAGTTTTCGCTTTAACCCTTTGAACCTCTAAGACCCGAGATTGCGATGATTATATTTGGTTAATAAACAACATAATTATGATTAGGCGCTTAATTAATTACGTGATTATTTATGTTGCAACTTCACAACTCAGAGCTTCGAAGGTATAGCTTCCGAGAAGTTTGTATGCCAAGTTGCAAAATCATGAGATCGCGACTTCGTGACTCGGAGCTTCGAAAGTATAGCTTCCGGGAAGTTCGTAGGCCGAGTTGCGAAATCGCGAGATCACGATGATATGATCTAATTAAAATAGGGGATAAAACCGGATTAAGTGTTTAATTAATTATGTTTCTATCTTTATAGCGACTTTGCAACTGGGGGCTTTGACAGTGTAGTTTTTAAGGGAAAATACACCAAGTTGCGAATTCCCAACAAAGCTTAACCACGGCTAAGATTTTTACCTTTATCATTAACACGGGTTACTAAAACAAGAATCTCATGGTTTCGGCTATCAGGGTTATGACAGTAAGACTTTTGGAGTTAGTAAGCACCGAGACGTGAAATCCCGATGATGCTTAACCGTAGTTTAGAAAAATTTTACTTTCGCTACTGACCTGGGTAAAACTTTAAAGTGATTTCGTCGTTTCGTTGTTCGGGACTTGTGAACTATGTGATCTATAACATCCGACATATGAAATCCCGAGGTAAAAAAGGGGAAAATCATTTGAACGAAAATTATAACTCGCCTTGAGAGTATGATAACCGTCGTCGTTCACGTGATGAGACTTCAGAGATTTTGGAACAAAAGAAGGAAAATATGAAAACCATCTTTCGATTTCGAGCATTAAGATATGAAATTCAAAATGGGATAAAAAAAACAAAGGCAACTCCAACACATATCTCCCACTATTATGTCATACCATCAACTAACATCCTCCTCGGAGTATGAAATATATAGTTGAGTTGGTGTTGCAAACTAGTTAAGGAAGAGGGTTGTCGGTTGGATAGGTTGCAAGAATCTTGGTGCAAATTCAAAATTATCGGCATCAACCTCATATCCATCAGGTACTCCATAAGATTTTTTTGTCTTGTTTGGAGGTCAAGAAAGGTTTGGTTATTTGATTTTACTTTGGCTCTATGAACTGGCTTAGGTGCTACGAATTTAGACAGGCTCTACGAAATGTGCTACGGAATGTGCTACGAAAACACTGTTCTAAGACTGTTGAACTAGTAGTTTTGACCAGCTAACTTCTAGGAGAATTTATAGGTGAACCAGGATGAATTTTCAAAATTCAAAGGAGGCTATTATCAAGCATGGACCCATGAACATTAAATTCTTTCATTTTTCACATAGGTGTCATGGATTTGGAGATTCGAAAGAATATTTGAGCCCTATGTTTTTCAGTTTTCATGATTTCCTGTTTGAAACATGTTTTTGTGACATGTATTTCGTCTAGCTGGAGATGAATTTCAAAAAACCGAGAGAGTTTTTTCTTTAGAACGAGCTTATATACAAAAACCGTTTTTAGATTTTACACAGCTATTAAAGTTTGATAATTACAGGTGTCACTTTGAAGCCTATTTTTCATAATTTTACCTCCTGAAAAGCAGGAAATTAGTTAAAACGTGTCATTTTTTGTTTGTAGTTGTTTCTATTTTGAGAAAGGGGTTGGAGTTCAAATGGGTGATATGGAAAGGACCTATATGGCTATATATTCATGTACAATAGGAGAGGAGGGTTGGAATCATGATCCAAGAGAGGCTAGAGAGAGTAGGAGCAATTTTAGTTTCTCATTTGTAAGCCTGAGGGCCTGTTTGTATTGACATTTTCTGCCATTAAAAATTCATGAGAGTTGTTATAAGATTGTGTTTGTTGTTTTCCCACTTCATTTATATTTTCTTGCTTGAACACATTGCAGGTTTTGAGGATCATAACTTCCATTGATTGATGGATTCATGAACAACAGAGGATTTTTTGTAGCTTGCCCATTAAATCATTGTTCATTGTTTAAGAAAATATTTATCTATTGCATAAAGGACCTCTGTATAATGGATGTTATTCCTTTTGTCATATTCAACATGCTTCTACTCATCATTATATATCTCTTTTTCTGATATATAGTTTGATTTCCTTTGATCTGTAGGATGTTATGACTCCATGCCCAATGGAATGCCTCTGTAGACTTTTTGTTTCCCTCTCCCTTTTTTTCTCATCTTGGTGATCCATCTATTCAAACCATTTTAATCCATTTACATTTTGATGGATATTTGGCTTATCCTCTGGAAGTCTGAGGGTGACTCTCAGTGCTAACATTTTTGGCATCATTGTTGGGGACGATAATGAAGACACCTTCCCTAGGTGAACTATGATGATTAGATCTAGCTTTGGATGGTGAACTGAAGCTAGGCACTTTTAGACTTCTTATATTTCACCATGGAAACTCCATTATTCATATATCTATTGGAGACTCCATTGTTTTGAAATGGACAAGATCCTAGCTCAGAGGTATGATTTCTATGATTTTTCAAAGATAGTCAATTTTCCAAATCCAGTGCCTAGTAGAGATGAATGGGAAGGTTGCCTTCCTAGGTTTAGAGGAGAGGATTGGGAAGTACCAGCTGAGTTTTTATTAGACTTTCATGAGTGCATGCTTAAGTTGAAAATTATACATGAAGATGTCCTCATAAAATTGTTTACATGCTCTTTAGATGGAGTAGCTCGTGATTGGTGTAGATCACTCCCGATTGCTTGTATTACTTCACTAAGACATTTTCATGCTGCATTTCAGTTGTTTTGCAAAGAGAAATTTGCAACTGATTTCCTTTATCAAGAATGTTGTTATGAATTCGATTTGTTGAGTAAAGGATCAAATAGTCTTAAATATTATGCTGCAGTAGAAAACACTTTTCAATATGATCAAGAGGTTGATGATATTCAAAGTGATAGCCAGGATGTAGATACTTTTGACATTGTATCAAATGTATCTACTGTTTTAAGTTGTCATGAAAATCAAATTGTTTCCTTTGAGTATTCAAATGATAAAGAGCATATATTTACTAAAGCACATACAAATCTTATTAGTAGCCAACCAACATATGATAATGACGAAGATAGGGAAGAATTGCAGTAGTAGTTGGAATTCTCTTTATCACCTATTGATGAGAAGAAAACTCCACGGATCAACGAGGAAATGTTTATCATTTCTATAGCTGCACTTGAAATAGACATCAAACAACATATGAGTAGTTGTAAAGTATATGAGGACCATCATTTTATTGATGAATCAGCCTTCACAGAGGAGCAATATGGTTTTCTTAACCAACTAGAAATGTATTTTCATAAGTTTCATGATCCTGTGGATTTTCACATAGAATTATATTTTTCAAAGGTTTTAATGATCCAGTTGTTGGTATGATTTAAAATCATAGTTGTAAGTATCCATTGCTTATTAACCTCTTGTTGCAAACTTCATATCACTTGAAAATTATTTTGAACCATTACATGGAAGGAGTTATTTTCATCAATTTGATACTCACATGGTTGCATTGGAAGTATGACTTCAATTAAGAAAAAAATCCCAGCTAGATAGATTAGTGTAGGTTGATGTACATAAATAATCTCACTCCATGAGCATGTGATTTCAGTTTGAATTTGTCTACATTGTGAGTTCAGTTTGCAGCTTATGACAATGTTTTTATTTTTCATAAGGGGCAGAGATATTTTCAGGAATACAATATGCAGAGATGGAATGGATAAGGCAACTGGAACTACTATGTTCTTGGAGCCTCACAGGGAGGTCTCCATCCCCTATGGAGCCATATGTTAACACATAAAATTGATCGTGTAAAGGAGGATTTATGGTTTTTAGATCCTACATTTAGCCATATCTCTCGTTATTATGTCATACCATCAACTAACATCCTCCTTGGAGTATGAAAGCTATAGTTGAGTTGGCACTATGAAATGGCACTGTGAACTAGTTAAGGAAGAGGGTTGTCAGTTGGATAGGTTGCAAGCATCCTGGTGCAAATTCAAAATTACCAGCATCAACCTCATAGCCATCAGGTACTCCATGAGATTTTTTGTCTTGTTTGGAGGTTAGGAAGGGTTTGGCTACTCGATTTTACTTGGCACTATGAAATGGCTCAGGCGTTGTGAATTTAGTCAGGAGATACAAAGTGCGCTACATAATGTTCTATAGAAACCTTGTTCTAAGAATATTGAACTGGTATTTTTAACCAGTTGACGTTCAAGAGAATTTTCGGGTGAACCGGGATGAATTTTCAAAATCCAAAGGAGGTTATTGTCAAGAATGGACCCATGAAAATTAAACTATTTCATTTTTCACACAAGTGTCTTGGATTGGGAGATTTGAAAGAATATTTGAGCCCTATGTTTTCATTTTTCATGATTTTTTGTTTGAGACATGTTTTTGCGAGACTTATTCCGACCATCTGGAGGTGAATTTCAAAAAACCAAGAGAGGTTTTTATTTAGAACACGAATATATACAAAAACCGTTCTTACATTTACACAGCTAATATAGTTTGATAATTACAAGTGTCACTTTGAAGCCTATTTTTCATAATTTTGCCTCTTGAAAAGAAGGAAATTAGTTAAAACGTGTCATTTTGTGTTCGTAGTTGTTTCTGTTTTGGGAAAGGGGTTGGATTTCGAATGAGTGAGTTGGAAATGAACTATATGGCTATATATTCATTATACAATATGAGAGGAGGGTTGGATTCATGAGCCAAGAGAGGCTAGAGAGAGTAGGAGCAGTTTTAGTTGCTCATTTGTAAGCCTGAGGGTCTGTTTTTAATGACATTTTCTGCCCTTGAAAATTCATGAGAGTTGTTATCAGATTGTCTTATTTGTTTTCCCACTTCTTTGTTATCTTATTTCTTGAACATATTGTAGGTTTTGAGGATCATAATTGCCATTGATTGATGGATTCATGAACAACAGAGGATTTTTTGTAGCTTGACCATTAAATCATTGTTCATTCTTTAAGAAAATCTTTATATATTGCAGAAAGGATCTCTATATAATCGATTTTCCTACTTTTTTCATATTCACCATGCTTCTACTCATCATTATATATCTCTTTGTCTGATATACAATTTGATTGCCTTTGATCTGTAGGATGTTATGACTCCATGACCAATGGAATGCCTCTGGAGACTTTTTGTTTCCCTCTCCCTTTCTTTCTCATCTTGTCGATCCATGTATTCAAACCATTTTAATCCATTTACATTTTGATGGGTACTGGTCTTATCCTCTAGCAATCTTATGGCGACTCTCAGTGCTAACAATACCAACATGCCAACCACTCTAAAAGGGTCTTATTCATTATCAACAACCTATGTACATCCTACTTAAATATACTTTGCCCAACAATTAACTGCAACAAATGTTTGAAACATATTCTCTTTAAATTCAAAGAGAAGACACAGACCCTAGATAGAAATAATATTGCATGGTTAGAATTCTTGCAATTCTGTTGGAAAAGTATAAAATTAAAGTTGCAATTCTAGTTGAAAAGTATCTGTTTTTGAAGTTTTGTGCAAGAGATCAATGTTTTTGAATTAGTTTCATGACACATCCTTTGAGTAAATAGTGAAGTAAGTTGTGATCCATGTTGATTGTTCTTTGTGCAAGGTTCTATGTGTATGTTGTGTATAACCCCACATGTATAACAATTTTGAGATAAAGGTTGTTAATGAGGCATTCTTGTAACAAAATATTTTCTAATATGGATGTTTCTTTGGTTTGCAAGTCCTTGAGTTGATGCCATATCATCCTCAGTTGTTAGAAGTCAACATGTCATGCCTTGTGGTCCCTTTGTGGTTGGGTGTATCGATGTCATGAATTTTTCCCCCTCTATGGTTTGTAGTTGTGATACTTGTGATGTAGCTATGGCTTGTGGTTGTATATTGTATAATACTTGAACCATTAGAAATTTTGTTGGAAAAGTATCAATTTAAGGATGCAAGGTAACTTTCCTTATTAAATATTAGACTAGACTCTGAACTAAATAGTAACTGACATCCACCAACATTGTTGTATGCCATTAATTTAATTTAATTGCATATTAGCCTATATTTTTTAATAAATATCCAGAAAATTGAAGTAGCAATATGAGTTGATGACAGTGAGTTTATGCATGTCTTTGGGTTAATTTGTGGATATATGTGTGATTTATCCCCACCATATATTGGATACAATGGAATCACGAATAATATTGCAAATGCAGACAAAGAATGTTATGAAAGTTTACTAAGAGGCCCACAATTCACCCCTCAAAAGAATTTCATCATCACCACTTAGAAATTTTTGTATTTACAAAGTTAAAGAGTTTTGTCACCTTACTCCCAAACTTCTCCTAGCAATGTCTCAACTTTCAAACTCTTGTAAATGAACAATGGAATATATTATAAAAAGTAACAAGGGCACAAGGAATAATGTTAATTTGTTAGTTAAACACAATTATGTCATAAGAAAACTTGCCCAAGGTAAAAACATCCCATGTACACAAAAACAATAAAAAAGATTTAGACAAAACATGACCTGACTAAGTTATCAATATGTTACAATCTCCAACAACAAGATATCCACATAAAGTGGCATAGTGAATCTTAAAATAAAAAGCAATATGTTATATGCCCCCATGTGTGTAAGAGAAAGAAGACAAGCCAACAATATGTCATTAAGCAAGTATTGCAAGTAAAAGATGCAAACTTACAATTAGATGCAATATGCGAAGCTCAAAATTTGATTGAAAGACAGGCAAGTGGTAGAAAGATTACAAATTATGTATGATCAGCTTGTGCCTTGATTTTGGCAGCAAGATTACAAATTCTGCATTTTGTTATGACATCGACTGTCATAACTTTCCCTTTGTAAATTCCAACTTATCCACTTGTTGCATGTTTAGAAAGGTTCTTAATGTTTTTCTTATGTCTTTTCACATGAGCTATGAATTTCACTCTCATATCCATATTCTTTAGATATTTCATAAAGAGATTTACAATGCCACTCTCCAAGTCCAGTAGTAAAGTAACTTTGGTTTTACATTAATTGGGTCACCAAGACAAACCAAGAGAGAAATTGCAATTAGAGACCATGATGATAAAAAATAATAAAAGTATAATAAATAAATAAATTTATGTAGCCATATCAAATCGCCAAGACACTAAGAACAATGATGCTTATTCTTTAGTATTGAAAAGATTCAACTTATATTGTAATCCAACATTGGTTGCATGTAGAGAGGTCTAAGAATCCTTCATCCATAGGTGAAAACATGATGATAGAATCACTATGAAGTATGCTTATAAGGCCAAAATGCCATCAACGAAATTTGTTCAAGGAGTGTCAATGTGTGACACCAGTTAATAAAGTGTGTTTCATAAGTTTTTGTTTGGCCTATAGAAACTATTTTTACAATGCTACAAATTCTCAATCAAAAGACATGCTCCTCTCCATTTCTCCAAAAAAAATCCCATTTCCTTTTAGATCTAGGTTCCCTTGACAAGTCATTCATGGGTGATGTATAAGGAAAAATGTTTCCTCTCCAACAACAATAACTCTTTCTATAATAACAAAGTCATATTATGACCCTTGTTTCATCACCCAATTCATCATATGACAAACATTAGACATAAAGAGTGGTATGGATGGTGAACTTGTAAGCATGTCGTGATGTTTTCAGGAAAAAAAAAGGAAAGCCTGTTGTGAATGGTGATGTTGCATGGTTTTGAATTACATAAACATCTATGTTGGGTATTGATCTTTATCTAAAACTTCTTGAATGAACTCTTCAATATCAACATATTAAGGGAGTGATAAGATTTGCTCAACACCACTACATAGCATCACTAATATCCCAAGAGGGTAACTATTGGAAGTCATTTGTGTAGGCCACAAGAACCCCTAAATCATGATTATAGAACTAAGAAAGGTCACGAATTTTGTAAAGAAGGGTTCTCATAAACCACATCCAAAGGTGAAGGTGGTAAATATCAAAAACAAGCTTTGAAAGGTGACTTACTTATGGAAGTGTGAACTACCATACTGTAGGAATTTAGGTATTATGAATGTAACTCAAGTTCTTATCTTTTGGACTTGGATAGTTTTGATTATAGCCTATAAAAAGATGGACTAGTGTCTTGTTCACGACTCTTTGTTTTCCCATCTATTTGGGAACAGAAGGTTGTGGATATTTTCAGCTTGTGCATTTCCATAATAAGCTATAAGCCATCATAATAAGATATGAACCAACATTCAAATAGAAGAGACATCAAAGAAGAATACTAATTTATGTTATTTGTATATCTTACACATTGAAAGAGAAACATTCTTGTTTGATCAATTAGTCCACAAAATAATAAAAATGTATCACAGTCAGTGCACAATGTAGTATTGAAATAGTAAGTTTCAATTCTTTTTTGTCACTGCCTGAGAAAAAGAGTGCCATATTTCTTTGTATGATTAGTCCATCATGACTCTCATGAACTTTCATGTGACTATCTGTAATGCTACAAGGAACCCCTTTCCAAGTCAATTTCCGACCATTTCCTTCGACCTCAAGGTTGTAGTTAATTTTTGTAGCTTCATCGTCATCTCCCATGAAACATAGAAAAGCTATATATACAGGAGATTTTCCAAATTGAAAACCTTGAAAATATAGACAAAAGTATTTCCCAAAACAATTGAATACATGCAAATGGAACAATTGAAAACATCAATGAATATACTCCCCAACATGCAAACCAAGGAATAGAGAAAACAAGAGTGCAAATTCCAAATGACCACTCACATGTCATGGAATAACTAGCACCTTCACACTTTAGAAGGATATCAACTCAAAAATGAGAAATTTTGTTACAAAGATGACATATTAACATTCCACTAACCCTCAAAAACTGACTAAAAAAGAGATGTTTTTTGCACTTTAGGTGAGGTCATTGGACCTACTTCAAAATCAGATTTTTCTTATGAATTGTCTAGAGAAAAGATATATAAAAACATTGCAAATACAAGCATCATACCCTCAACAATCATTAAAGTAATAATTTTGTAGATGGGATTGTCATAAAACCCTCAAACAGTGACCCTTTAAATAAAATCAGACTTAGAAATCTAAGAGTTTATGATATGTAATAGATATATGTTGGTGGATTCAAATAGATTGGTTCCTAATACTTGCCTAGTCCTTGGGAAATGGAGTAAAATCACTTTGATACTTGGAAGATTTGATTAAAGACAATATTCAACCAATGTAAATGCTCAACACATCAGTTCTCTTTAGTTATAATAATGTTGCAAATTCAAATTCCAACGAGCATACTAAGATCATAAAGATGAAATGGTACTTTTTTTGTATTCTTGTTTCATCACATAACATCAGATTATGATATATGAAGTAAAATACATCTTTCTATTAGGATAAAAAAAACCAGGTACATAACGTAGTCTAGATCTAATATTAAGGGTTTTTGAGAGGACAAAGGAGTCAATTTCAAAGATTTATAGGTGGAAAATCACCAATTTATTGGTCACTGATATAGTATTAAAATGGGCACACATTGTAGACCAAAACATTGTTGTTTCTATCCCTTCCTTTACATGCTTTAAATTAACAGAAGGTCTCAAAAAGTTGGAAACTCTGGTCATTAGTTATTGGTTTTCTTGGTTTTGTTGAGTTGTGGCTATGGTACTATTTAAAAATAACATATAGTGGAAATTCAAAAACTACTAGATGGGAGGGTTTACCTTTAGTGGAATGGATTATTGGAGATGAGAATGTATATCAATGGAGATATGGGCAATATTGGAGCTACACCCATCCTGTGGGAAGATTTCTATGGTAGAAGAGGATGTTTCTTCCCTCATCCTACAGATACCTGACATATACTTAGTCAACAAAGTGACAATACATTAACAATTTATATGTAAAAAAGTTGAAACTATAGCACATGTCAAACCTAGAAAATCACCAATTGGAGAGTTGTCATCTAATGGAGCATGTTCCAAGGGAGGAAAATCACTAGAAGAAGCTCCTATATCTGTAATATAACAATGCAATATTCATTAGAATCCATATTGGAATATAAAATAATACAGACTTGAAACATGGATTACATCAATTGGGAGTCCCACCAAATGTACCTGTAATGGTAGGAAAACTAGAATGACATTGCATCTGTCTACGTCCTTGGATTGAAGAAACAGTAGTGGATTGTTGCACCCTTACAAACATCCACCTATTTCTCCATTAAAAACACGGTGATGTATATATATATTAACATATTGATCTCACCACTCTACAAAACTCACCTAGGACAATAGAGGATTCATTTTTGGCATGAGCACAACCCCGCTTGTTGAGGTGTGGAAAATGAAATGGTTCATATTCAGATGCAGAATTAGTTTCCAATCTGCCACTTTTGTTTCTTCTTTTGTTTTTATCTTTAGGGGTAAGGAAGCTATTCTTCCTCTTGAAATATGTCTCAAAATCTCCCAACCCAACAGTAAAATCATAATCCATAATGTCAAGATTGTTGGCATCATCCAACAATGTTTTTTACCAAACCAATAAACTATTCAGTCTTGCTCAAAGTGGAAGGAGGATTTTTTCGAAGCAACTCTAGGTAGTCTCTAGCCAACTGAAGTCCCTCAACATCTTGATCAACATTGTCTCTATCCATAATAGTTGTGATGGCATCTACATCAAGGCATTACACCTCTATAATTATCTTAGTAGGGGCATTGAATGAATTGGGTGTTGCATCCTGATCCAATAAAGGGTTTGAATCCCCCTAAAGAAGAATACAACCAATCCTCCTTTATGGTGTGCTTACAAATGTTGTCACAAATAGACCATGGGAAATCACAAGCTATAAAATTGATATGATATCAGGTGACAAGATATTTCTTATCGAGCTTAGTTTGACTTCTAACCCAATAAGCATGATATATATTTTCATGAGGTTTGCAATCACTATCTGGAATTATTCTAGCCTTTTCTATTGATGATTCAAGTTGCTTCTCTTTCTTGTAGTTGTTCAAATACCCTTCTTTTTCAAAATTTCCTTGAACCGGTAACAAGATTCAACATTTGTCAAGAGGATATAGAAAAACCAATCCATCCTACTATCACATTTCTTTCTTTGATCAGATAGAAAGTTTGTCTTCAAGTAACTATGGTATGACTCAACAACATTTTTTGTATCCTAATTTGCATGGGGGAAATATCAACATCCTTTGACCCCACATCCCTAAATATAAAAAACCAAGTTAGTGGATATATCTCATGTTTATGAAACGGAAAAATGGAAACAAAAGAAAGAGTATGTGAACTTACTAATCTTATAACCGACAACCCAATTCTTCTGAAAATAGTCCAAAAAATTGTCTCATTTGCAAATTTGTTGAAAAAACATTCAATTTCATTGCCCACTTCATCTTTGGAACAATTATTCATGATATAACCTATCTCATTGAACGTCTCTTTCACATTTTTTGGACTACTGGCCAATCGGTTCACATTTTTTAGCCACGCCCTCCGTACATGCCAAACACACAATTTCACTTCACTCCTTGTGATCCTCCTACCGCATTCAATTCATTTTAAGTGAGACAATTTTGGAATAAATATAAGTTGCAATGTAAAATAACAAAATTGAAGTTACCTCAAAGATGTGATTTCATCCAATGCATCATCAACCAT
>SNQJ01S0026347.1:284303-309518 GCA_010110895.2 Picea sitchensis | reverse complement strand
TAAGTCTGCTGAATTTTGAATGGGACCTAAAATTCTACTTTCTCCATATGAAGTCCAATGAGGTTGGAACCACTCTCAAACATCCTGAAACAATTAATGGTAATGTTAAAAATTTAAGTAAAAGTGACATTCTCCTTTATCTATCTTTCATTTTCATCCTTTTACTTTAAGAATTTTACATTACCATTAAGAATTTTAGTAAAACCCCTCACGCGATTTTTATTTGCTAAAACATTTAAGCAGGCCGACATATTCCATCGACTCGCGACACATTGAGAAAATGTCGCAAGTTAGTGAATGTGTCGCGACACATTGAAAATTTCGGAAGTTTCGCGAAATATTCAGAAGAAAATTTCGGCCAGGTGAAAATGTCAGCGACACATCCGAAATTTCCAATATAACGTCGATATATTCAACACTGGGTGTAACACTCTGGTGCAGGTACCCAAGTCTTTGGAAACCATCTTTCATCCGCAAGACTCACTCTCAAGCCATCATTCTTCTTCCATCATTGACCTAAGGGATTCTTCTCATTATCTCTCCACCCTCCGTCTCAATCCCCCTAGGATCACCGGGATTCCCCCCTTGTGTAGGATTTCTCCTTCACTAAAGCGAGGGGACTACCTATCTAAGGTGACAGTGTGTAGGTATTCCCATAGTTGTCCCACCTTTGTAGATTGGGTCAGGCTTTTCCCAACCTACAATTTGTGCGATAACAAAGCCAGCAAGTCGCAGAAGGCGCCGACAACAGACCACAGAGGGGTCGGGACAGCCCAGGAAGGACTGGGCAGCCCTCGAACAGCCGCCAAGAGTGCCCAGAAATTTTCGGGCAGCAACAGGGAAGACCTGGAATTGTTCGAGCAGCGAACATGAAGCTTGGATAGTCCAGACAGACCTCGGGCAAGGGCAGCGGGCAATAGATTCAGGAAGCTAGTGAAAGTCTTCGAAGCAGGATCCGAGCAAGATGGCAAGGATAGCTTCTGGTTCAGAGGGCGCAGCCAATCAAGTGGATTGGAGAGCAACCATGGTAGCAGATTTGGTAGCGAAGAGAGAGCAACCTCCGAGTGGTGGAAGCACCTTCCTCACTAAGAGGGAGTGTTGAAGTATTAGCATCGAACAAGTACTTCCACATAGGCTCTGTTTCTAGCATGTGGAAGTCGTCCTTGTAACTTCTTAGTAAAATTTAGGAAGTTCACTTTATGAGTCATTAATTAAAGTGAATGACCCTTTAATTAATTAAGTTAAGTGCCTAAGTTTACTTGGCATTAGTAACTTAAGTGAGTTGATTAAGTCCTAACCGCCAGATCTAAAGTGAACGGGAGATTAGATCTCAACCGTTGATCACTTTGGAGAAGATCTAGGGTTTTGGACTTAGGGTTAACTCAATGTAATAAAAGGTAACCTAAGTGAGAGGAGGAGACACAGTGATGGTACACAAAGATTGAGTAAGCACTCAAGTGTGCAAGGGCAGGGGTTGAGGAAAGGAAGCAAGGAGATAGCAGCCAAGATGGCTAGGCTATTGCTGCAGTGTATTTCTCAGAAGGGCCATTATCCTAGGATGGGAACCCTAATTTTATATAAATAAAATCATCACATATCTGGTTTTCCCGTGACGGTTTTTCCAGGGGTTGTTTACCCGAACATCTCATGTGCAAATGTGTTTGGTTTTTTATTTTTGCTTCCACTGATTTAATTGTTTCGTGGATAACCTAGTTGTGATATTATTCAGTAAAATCAGTTTTTGCTTGGAATTAATACCCCGGTGATAGGTTAAGAAAACCCAACAAGCCAAGTGGAAAATCAGCTCACACTACTATATGGGGTCAAGCATGGATGTCTGCAGAGGAAACTGGTTTTGGAGGGTTGGATGCTATAATAAGGGGCTCTTACGTTGAGAAGCTTAGACTGAGCCACGTCAGGCTGAAGGATTCAGTGGATTGTTTAGCTTGGTCCAAGAATCCTTTAGGAGATTACATTCCAAAAGCTGGATACAAAGTTCTTAGTTAAAGGGAGGAGGTTGGGGAGCAGAAGTGGTGATTTAGGTGTCTCTGGAAGTTCAAATGTCCTTCTAAAGAAAAAATATTTATGTGGCTAGTGCTCAATAATAAAGCATTAATTTGGGACAATATTCAAAAAAGGAATAAACAGGGTCTTGGAAGGTGTAGTCTGTGCAAAATAAACGAGGAAACTGATTGCCACCTTTTCATGGCTTCCCCTTCCTTTCTTCACATTTGGAAGGAGGTGGAATCAATAATGGGTATTAGGAATTTATGGAGAGGAACTTCAGTTGAAGAGGTCTGAGGCTATGGTGCGAAAATGTACAACTAAGGATCCATTCAGCTTTACCTTTGATTATCATTTGGGGAATCTGGCTGGCTAGGAACACTAGCTCGTTTGAGGATAAATTGATACCCCCTATCCAATGTGCAACTCAAGGTTTCAATATTTGCAGGCATTTCATTCAACTGAGGGAAGTAAACGCTGGCAAGGTATTTGTAAAAGAAGAAATAGATCAGGATGAACTAAGGATCCATTCAGCTTTACCATTGATTATCATTTGGGGAATCTGGCTGGCTAGGAACACTAGCTCGTTTGAGAATAAATTGATACCCCCTATCCAATGTGCAACTCAAGGTTTCAATATTTTCAGACATTTCATTCAACTGAGGGAAGTAAACACTGGTAAGGTATTTGTAAAAGAAGAAATAGATCAGGATGGAACATAGGCATATTTTGATGGAGCAGCTCAAGAGGATCGTAGGTTGCGTGAAGCGGGTGGTGTACTATTCTTTAAGCACAATCATTTATGAAGTTTAAAGCTTCTCTAGGAGTGGGCACCAATAAATATGCAGAGCTAACGGCCTTAAAACTGCTGCTTTCTTTGGCTATTGAAAAAAGTGTCTCAAAATTGCAAATTTTTGGGGACTCCATGCTTGTGATTAAGTGGTCAAAAAAATATATAGTCAGGAATTATATACTGCGGCCTTTAATTGATAAAAGTGCAGTTTTATCTTCAGCTATTATCAATATTTCTTTCTCCCATCTGTATAGGGAAAGAAATACTGTTGCAGATGGGCTTCGATGGGCTTTCAAAAGAAGGATTGCAGCTTGATCAGAGGCAATGGATTATCCTTGAAGATTTGTCCGGCCAGTGTTATGAGTATGTACATGATCCTTTTTAATTCTCTAAATTTGCTGTTTCAAGTGATGCTGCTGGAAGATTGTAATCTTTTTTGGGTTATCGCAGAACTTTGGGGAATATATTAATATGCTGTGAGTCTTAAATGGCCTACATGGGCAGACTGTACAGCGTCCTGACTGAAAGCTTAAGCTCGTTCACTTTTGTTTTCTTAGATGGTATGAAGGGACAGTAGGAACGGTTGTTGGAATTTGTAAAATATCTCTCTTTGGATACTGGTTTGGGTATTTTTGAGGATATGTATGCAGCCTTGGGGGTGTTTATGAAAATGCTGAATAGCATTTTACAGAATGTAGTTTTTGTTTCGATGAATAAAAATTACGATCTTTTTTCTGCAAAAAAAAACAAATAAATAAATAAACCCTGGTGTATTTTAGCTTCCTCTGAAAATAGTAGTATGTTCAGTGTGGATAAGGTACTGAAAAAAATAGAAATAAGGATACTAACGTGTAAGAGATGGAACTGAGAAGCCGATGGCTGGTGCTGTTGAATTTGAAGCTGGTTCTGACTCTGATTCTGTTGTTGACTCTGCATGCCCATCCAGGCCATAATTGCCGGATCCATTACGTTGGACTGAGGAGATAAAAAATACAAAGGAGAAGGGCAATCTTAACTGCCGTATATACAGAAAATCAATGAGAATGCCAATTTGGTTTTATGATCTATATAACTTGCTTTGCTTTTGCCATATAATTATATATTAAGGGGAAAAAATGATGGGGATGTGGCTTCGCTTGGCTTGGTTTGTAAGGATGTGTCATAGTAACTAAATTTTTTCTCTTTGGCTTTTTATATAATATTTCTGCAACTATATATTATTTAAAAATCAGTTTAAATCTGTGTTAAACTTAATTTATTAAGCTTAAGCATTTAAAGGGATTTAATTTTTTAAGGTGTAATTTTTGTATTTATTTATTATTATTGTTGTTGTTGTTGTTTTTAATTAAGATTATTTTTATTATTTTGTTTTTTAGATGATTATTATGATCTAACTTTAATGTCTCATCACATTAAGACCTCAACATCGTCCTACAACTTAATATGGTGATTTATTATTCTTATATATTGTTCTTGAATCTATTGTGGTGATTTATTATTCAGATCTTTGGTACTTAACACTATGTCAACATGACATACAAGCAATAGAGGAAAGCATGGAACAAGAAGAAGGAGCAGGTTAGGGTTTGAGTGCAAGTTCAGAAGGTTAGGGTTATGGTTAAGGAAGAGAGGAGGGTAGGTTTAATGGGGGCGGAGGGTCTCGATGTCGCAGTAGACGCGGCCAAGGCGAAGGAATCGAAAAAATCCTTTAAGAATGTGGTTGAGGGAGGTAAAAGCAAGCCGCAAAATGATGTCCTTATGGCAGAAACTGGTGGAAACAAGCAAAAAACTGACCAAACTACAAATGAAGTAGGTACAAGCAAAAAGTATGACAAGAAACTAAAGAATGGGTGTCTTGCTAAAATGATGGAGAACCTGAGGTACGACGTCACTTCACTATTGGTAGGAGATTACATTCAATATATGTCAGACCATGCACTGATAGGTAAATTCATGGGGTTCTGGCCCACGAAGAAAGCATTGGTAGTATGGATAAAATTGAAATGGAAAGTCAAAGGAGACATAAGTCTAAAGCTCGGATCCAAAGGTTTCTTCACCATAGTGTTCACCTACTCGGAGGACAGGAACCGAATCTTTGATGAGGGACCGTATTTCTTTAATTTGACGGGGCTCCACCTCAAGTATTGGTTAGAGTGTTTCTCCCCAGAAAAGGAGGACTTCACAGCCGCCCCAGTCTGGATCAAATTGTACTCCCCGCCCCATGAGTTTTGGCACCTAGAAACACTGGAAGGAATAGGCAACATGTTGGGCTCCTTTGGCAAAATCTCAAAAATAACAAAAGTAGCTAAATATACGTCCTATGCTAGAATATGTGTCTACATCAACACGACATCATCTCTACCTGAATTAATCACTATTTCATTCCAAGATAACAAATGGGTCCAACCCATAGTCTATGAGCATATCCCATTCAGATGTCGAAAATGCCATGAACATGGGCATCTATTCTGAGATTGTCCCTAGAACACATCACCGATAAATAACAAAGGCAAGGAGGAGAAGGACAAAAAAGGCTTCGTAAAATCCCCCAACAAAAGAAAGTTGGGGCGTCGAGGAATCATAAACCATGGGGAAGGAGCAAGAAAAGACGTCATTAGCTTACAAATCTTAGCAAAGAAAGAAGATATGGAAGCCAACCAGGAAGGAGAGCGACAAGGACCAAAGGAGGAACAACCTAACCAGGGGAATACTGAGACAAAACAAGAAGTACAAAAACGTCGGAAAATGGAGGCAAGCACGAAAAACCAAGCAACAAAGCTAAGAGAAGCCCAGATGAAAGAGGAGGCGGCTTTAGAAGATTCACAGGAAGAAACAATGAAGGAAGACCGCAACCAAGCCTCCAACTCAGAAGACATGGAGGTGGACTTATAGGCATTGATAGCTATCAATGGGAAAAAAATAAATTAATATTATATAGGTGGAAAAACTTCATCGGCTCCATAGAGATATCCTAAGAAAAAAAAAATCAATGCTAGATAATTCAGCCTCCTCATCCAGAAACTTGGGTATAAAGTCGAACCCCCTAAAAAATAGCAAGAAACTTGGAGCAAAGAGAGGAAAAAAGGTTGGAAGCCACACAAGCAAGTTCTAGAAGAAATCAGTGCTCTTCTTAAGATTTAGGACAGGTAGTGGGACCACCAGACATGTATTTTCTCCCTCAAACCAAAAGTTAATTATGAAGATCCTCTCATGGAATATTAGGGGTCTCAATGGCATTACAAAGCATAGAATCCATAGAAACAGACTAAAGAAAAAAAATATAGACCTAGTAATGTTGCAAGAAACTAAGTGCAATAGGAAAAGTATGGAGTCAATAGCAAGGAAGATATGGAAACCATGCGAGCTCATCTGCTCATAAGCAAAGGAGGCATCCGAAGGTCTAGCCTTCTTATGGGACTCAAGCAAAATCAAAGTGGAGTTGAGATCCCAGTCAAAAAGGATAATAACCATATCCTACAAGATCATAGGGTCTACGGATCAAGGGACAATCTCGCAAGTCTATGGTCCCCAGTCTCTGGGTGACAAGAGAGATTTCATGAGAGAGCTCAAGGAGATAGGAACAAGTATGGAAGATCAACAATGGATTGTAGGGGGGGACTTTAATATGATAACCTCAGTGGAAGACAAGAAAGGGGGTATAGAGCGCTTGAGCTATGAGGACCAATCCTTCAAGGAACTCATTGACCAACTGTGGTTCATAAACATCATCCCCTCAGAAGGTCGATATACCTAGAGCAATAGAAGATGAGGGAGACACCATATAGTAGAAAGGCTAGACATATTTTTGGTATCAGAACCCTTTTACCAACATAGGCAAGCAGTCAGTGTGGAGATCAGACCTATTTATGGTTCTGATCATTGGCCAATCTCTCTGAGATGGATGGATGGCCTGGACCCTAGACCCAAGCCCTTTAGATTTGAGAAATTCTAGACCAAACACCCAAAATTCATGCAAAAGGTAAAAGGATAGTGGGGAGAGAACCAAGAGTTGTATGGAACAAAAATGTTTCAGTTCCAACGGAGATTGAAACATATAAAATTAAGCCTTAAGAAATGGAATAAAGAAGTATTTGGGAACATTCAGGATTCTAAACAAGACTTAGAGGGGAAGATGGAACAAGTACAAAGAAAAATAAACCAGGAGGGTCTAGATCTAGAGTTGCAACAACTAGAATCGGCCCTTAGAGGGGAGTTAGAAGAAAGAGACCAACAAGAGGAAATCATGTTCCGCTAGAAATATAGGATGCTTTGGCTAAAAGAGGGAGACAAGAATACCAAATTCTTCCATAACTCCCTCCTACAACGTTGAAACTAGAACTGGATTTGCTCCCTGGAAATGAAAGAAGGGGTGAGCTTCGAAAGGCATGAAGACATAGAGAGCACCTTAGGGATTATTTCAACACGTTGGTCACAGAGGCCCCTCAAGAGAGAAGGGCAGACATCGACTTAATCATCCAGTCTATTCCAAAACTGGTCTTGGAAGACCATAACAAAAGCCTGATGGGGGAAGTGACTTCGACAGAGGTGGAAGAGACAGTGAAGGAGATGTCGCAAGGAAAAGCCTCGGGGCAAGATGGCTTCACCCCAGATTTCTTCCAAACATGTTGGAGAATTATTGGTAAAGACTTATGGGAAGCGATGGAAGAAGTCAGGACCTCTCGATCAATCCTACGACATTTCATTATGACCTTCCTAGCTTTGATCTCGAAGGAAAATGAAGAAAATACAACATATAAGTATAGACCCATTTCTTTATGCAATGTTGTTTACAAAATTGTAACCAAAATCATAACCAAAAGATTGAAGCCTATCCTCCAAGAAATTATTTCCTCTGAACAAGGGGGTTTTGTAGAAGGTAAACAAATTCTGGATGGCATTGTAATTACCCATAAAATCATCCATTCCTTGTAGTCTGAGAAAAAAACCGGGATGCTCCTAAAGCTAGACTTGTCCAAAGCCTATGATAGAATCAATTGGGACTTCCAAAAATCCATTCTGGGGGCCTTTGG
Organism: Picea sitchensis; assembly: GCA_010110895.2. Classification (NCBI taxonomy): domain Eukaryota; kingdom Viridiplantae; phylum Streptophyta; class Pinopsida; order Pinales; family Pinaceae; genus Picea; species Picea sitchensis. Next base: position 301,691 of record SNQJ01S0026347.1, on the reverse strand, counting down.
CTTTGACCCCTCCTAGATCCAATGGATCCTGACCCTTACTTCCTCGTATTTCTTTTCAATTCTTGTGAACGGCTCCCCCTCTCCTACCTTTAACACCTCTCGGGGATTAAGGCAGGGAGATCCCCTGTCACCCTACCTCTTCATCATCCTCGCTGAATGTTTAGGAAGATTCCTGAAGCAATCCCAGAGAGAAGGTCACCTGAAAGGGATAGTAATACCCCCTTAGACAGAGCCATTGACCTATCTCTAGTTTGTTGATGACACCCTCCTCCTAGGGAATCCCACGGTGTAGGAAGCCAGAGCCATAAAGAAATCTCTGGATGTCTTCCTGTTTGGCTTGGGAATGCAACTTAACTTGGATAAATCCCACATCTTCTTCTTTAACTCCCCGAACATCATACAATTGAAAATTTCCAGAATTTTAGGATTCCAAAGATCCTCTCTACCCTCACACTACTTAAGGGATCCCCTATTGGAAAAATCTATAAGAAATATTGGGTGGCAAGAACTGCTGACTAAACTGGAAAACATGCTCAGTTGTTGGACCCATATATTCCTCACGTTGCCGGGAAGAATTATGATTACAAAATCATTCCTAATGGCTATGCCGATCTATTTGTTCTATGTTTTGGCAGCGCCCGAGTACATCAATCAGAAAATTCACTCATTACAGAGAAACTTCCTATGGAGAGGGTCAAAAAGAGAAAAACAAAATGGGCCCTAGTAGCCTGGGAAAAAATGTGTGAACCAAAGGCTCAAGGAGGCTTAGGGATAAAAGACCCCCAAAGGCTAAGCCAGGCCCTAGCGGCAAAAATCTTTTGGAGATGGATAAAAAGCCCAACAACACTCTGGGTCAGGATTTGGTAGGGGAAATATGCCAAAGATATCTCCCCTCAAGACTGGATTCGACTGGAAGAAGAAAGATCGGGATCGATAATCTGGAACTACGCTTGGAAAAATAGAGAGCTGGTAAAAAAGTAAAGTTTTTCGGAGCTGCATGATGGCCAGTCAACCCTTTTCTAGGAAGACGTGTGGGAGCAATGGTCGGTGTTGAGCTCGAACGAATGGATACAAACAATCAAAGATAAGATGATAAGGGCCGACATGACAAAGTTGAACATTACTGGGAGAAACACCCACACCCGGGCACTGGGAGAATAAAATCACAGATCCTGCCAACATAATGGCCTAAAGAATGGACCAAAACCCCTATTCATGCCATGGAGGATATTCTGAAAGATTACCCACCTCCCAACAGGAAGGGCCAGGACATCCTCAGATGGGGGGAAAAGGGGGATGGGAACTTTTGCACCAAGGAAATCGATCAAGAAGCCATGGGTTTGGGAAACGAACCCAAAATTCCAGTTTGGTCTAAGGTCTGGAACTCCCAATTATGGCCAAAAGTGGCCACCTTTCTATGGCTAGCAGTCAACAGAAAAACTCTAACTTGGGACATGATCATAAAGAGAGGGTTCAAGGGCTCGTCAATCTGTCTACTATGCAATCAAGCGGAAGAAACTCTCAACTACCTCCTCAATTCGTGCCCGTTGGATTCAGAATTATGGGATAGAGGAGTCACAATATTTAGAATTTTGGACCGAAATAGACAAGACATCATAAGGACAATTGAAGATTAGAGAACATACCCTTAACAGAATCCAATTCTGAATTATGCGTCAATGCTCTTCCTAGGACTCCTCCTTTGGAATATTTGGAAGACTAGAAACAAAAGAATATTTTGAAACCGGGCCCCGTCCCTGTACTTGCTATGGCAAGGGGTCATAAACAATATTCGAGAGACCATCACCCAAACCCCTTGGAAAACAGAAGACCTAACAACGACAAAGCACGAGAAAGCTATGTTAGCCAACTGGAGCCCAGGCAAAGGAATGTTGACACTCCCTTTAGTAAGCAACCACAATCTGCGTCAGCTGGGTGGAGAGACTTGGGAGACCCCCCTCAGGGCTTCCTGAAACTGAATTTTGATGGGGCATCCAAGGTTAACCCAGGGTCAGAAGGGGCCGGAGGAATCTTCGGGGATGCCAAGGGATAAATAGTAAGCTTGTACACAGTCCAACTGGGGCACACCACCAACAATGGAGTGGAATTGGAGGGATTACTAACATGTCTACAATGGGCGAAGGTCTAGGGATACACGATGCTCATAGTTGAAGGCAACTCCAAATTGATGGTATTGTCCCTTGAAAAAATCATAAGCGGTGCCTCGCTAGACAAAATATCAAAGAATTGAAGATTGTCAATTGGGCTCGAGGAGGTGGCAATGACAATCCAAGGCACGTCAACAATTGTCCTGGGCCATGTCAGGCGACAGGTCAACGCGACCACTAACTACCTCGCAAACGTGGTTGTAGGCCAGGCCCAAAGGGCGTCCCAATGGAAATGGCTCAACGTGGGTATGAGAGACTTCAGGTATAACCTGACACGTCTCAACCGTCTCAACACCCAACGACTTGATAGGGCATGTGGAGAGGAGCGAGCTCTGTGAGGGCTGTCAAAAACCCAGGTGTTTCCATGATCCACAAGGAGAGCCCGACACAGGTCTTTTCGACATCAGGTGGAGCGGTTCAGTTCCCCACCTCCCATCATGGGAAAATAAAGAAGGTCTTAATGAAGAAGTGACATAATTCTTTAATATGGATCGAGCCGCAGATTGATGGGGGGAGGACGAAAGAGCCATACCCAACCACACCATAAACAATTATGAGAAGGTTGGATCTACCCAGACCTCGTAGGATCTGGATCAACCAGAGAAATAATGGGCATAAGTGGGGAAAGTAGAGGGCCAATTCCAAGCGGGACAACAACCCCGACGATAAGAATTGGAAGTTCATCGATCCCCAGGCTGTCGAAATTCCTTGTCGAATTCACTCTGATTTGCAAAGATGGATCTGTTGTTACTGTCAGAAAAAACTCTCTAAGAGGAAGAAGGAGTGTAGATGGAGCCATTGCCCTGTGACTAGAATCAACAAGTCGTTTCGGGCGGAAATATACCTCTCCTCCCTCCAGGAATATTATAGTGGACTGGTGACGAGAGTTGCAAGATCCAAGTCCCGAAAGATGGAAGGCGGACACCGTTGAACCATGGCAGGAGAAAAGTCGGTCCCTCTGAGGAATAAAATCTCGCAGCCAAGGAAAGGTGGAGGGAGTCATCCTGCAGGAACCTCTGTAGTAATCAATTGTCGCGTGGCCAGGGCATCTAGAAGGGCTTGGGAGAGATATCAAAACCTATGCTTAGCAGCAGAGAAAGAACTAATGGGAAGAGTCCTGGATAAAGTATTGAGAAAGAGGAAGAATATGCCAGACGAAGAAATTTTGGGGTCTGTGAAGGAATGGGTCTCTGACCTGGGGCAATCCTCTACCAGGGATACCAATTTCTTCTGGTTGGCGGAGGTCTATTGGATGACGAAAGTGATGGTGGCCCATGCCATATTTCAATGACAAGCAGAAATTTGGGCCACCCGCCAGGCAATCTGGGTACTGGAAGCCAAATTTGAACTTTTCTACAAGGAGCAATTCAGAATTTGGTTCCATGAAAGGAAAAACACCACTACGTACATGCAGAGGGATGGAGTAGAAGAAAGAAGGAACCTGAACAAACCCTATTTCGGTGGACGAGGAAGAAGAGAGGCTGAAATCCAACAGAAGCACAAGGCGTCGACTGGCAAGTGAGCGCGGTGCCCAAACCACTTAGGAAGCCATGATAACCCTAGGTAGTCTTTTTTCCCAGGGTTAGCATGGGAGTTAGCAAGTTAGCTTGGTGTTTTGGGTTCTCAGGTCTTCCTTTTTGCCTCTGATTTTGTAAGAAACTCTTAGTTTAATGGCCATTCTGATCGGTCGAAGCTTTCTTGAAGCAGTTAGCAAGTAAAGGGTTGGTTTCCATTTTGTGGCATCCCCTAGGATTTGAAACTGTGATAGCACTTATAATCCAAACTTTAAATCTTTTTTGAGATGATCATGGGAGGGAGGTCTGGTTTCCATTTTTGTGGTAGCCTCCCGAAGACTCAAGCTGTAAGATTATGTATATTCTGAATAGAAAATCTATAGTATCTTTTTTTGTTTAAAAAAAATACTATGTCAACATGTCACTTGTTAAGGTGATGCGTTGGCAGAGTTGGTTAGTTGCAGTGCAATAAGGCTCTACTTTAAAGTATCATTATGTCTCATGTGCATGCATATTGCTCAAACCTTATAATCATTGTATAATTTATTATTGCACACTCATGTATATTGAGCTCAATTAAACTCCATTGTATTCTCTTAAGCACTCATAAGCACTTTTAGGAGGGTCCTCTTAGTTATGATGATCCAAGAATCTTTAGAATGTTGTAACTAATTATATTGTATTTCTCTTAGCTGCATTCTAGGTTGAGTTTATGGCTTAACATTGATATGTGGCATATACTTTTATTGCCATAGTTCAAATCTAGTCAAATCCTTCGTGGTTAGTAGTTAGTGTTTTGGCTAGCAATTGAGTTTCCCTCCATCTGGATACTTCGGTGAAGAGAGGAGATCTTGCGAGCTTCTCTCTCTCTCTCTCTCTCTCTCTCTCTCTCTCTCTATATATATATATATATATATATTCCAAGGAAAACCTCGTGAAGAAAACAAATGGTTGCTTCCACACATTTTGTGGATTGTGTCCCTAGTGAATTCATTGGTGTAGTCTATTGTGCCTCACCCAATGGATTTGAATCGGGCACCCATAGACACAAAACTCACCCAATGGATTTGAATCGGGCACCCATAGACACAAAACTAGTCAAATACCGAAAGTAACATTAACAACAACCACCTGAGCTACCCTTGGAGCTTATATATATATTCTAGATCCATTTCATGAATTCATTAAATATTGAGAGGATCAAATCAAAACTACAAGCTTTGTGATCAAATTCTCAATAGACAAACTTTTTAGGAATCAGAAAATCAATTTCACATCCATTATATATATATATATATATATATATATATATACATATAATCTTGCTCATCTAAGTTCTATAATGCTTTGGTATGCACCTTCGACATAAAAAAATCCTCCACATAATAATTGATTGTTTTAGTAAGTTACAAGGAAAAGTGGTTTTGGAAATTTACACTATAAGGAACTTTTTCTGAAGTTTTAAACTCTCCCTTACTGCAATATAAGCTTGGGATGTTTTTCTTGGGTTTTTGTTTTGTTTTTTGAACACATAAAATGAGTTTGTTTTTTTTTAATCGTTTTATATGTGTGTTTTTTCTTATATCATTATGTTAATTGCGTGTCTCTTTGTATCATTTTCTACATCAATTACGTTGCATTTTTTTATATTGTTTTGTGTCCTTAATTTGGTTTTACATCTTATTTTACTTCTCTTTTGCATTTTCATTGTATCTTGACTATGTTGCTTTTTGTACTATTTTGAATTGCTTTTGCATCATGTTTCGTGTTGTATCTGAGTCACACTCTCACACAAAGAGGATACAATTGGGGTGTCAAAAAGGACATAAAATAACACAAAAGGGACAAAAAAAAATTGACACAAAGGAACAAAAAAAGAAGAAGTTGTATACCCCATTTTTCCTAATTTACATCGATTTTGCATCCTTGTACCCAATACAAATTTGAACATGTGACATGTTAGTTAATAACCAATGACTTACCAATTATCCTAATACTACAATCGACAAGTGGTAATTACAACTTTTATCATGATGCAACATATAAATATTTATTAAATACTATCATCAATGACTTTTGATTTGTGTTTAACTTTAATATTGGATTCTTAAAGAAATTCACTTTAAAATACAAATTATAAGGCACATATCAACACTTAGTTTTTTTTTGTTTTTTTTTTTACTTTTAATATTGGATTCTTAAAGAAATTGACTTTAAAATACAAATTATAAGGTACCTATCAACATTTGCTTAGTTTATTTTTATATCGAAAGTTAAAGCAAGAACTCGATTTCATGATAGTTGGTAATGTACCCAAACTTTGTAGAAAACTATAAATTGACATGTTTCCTAGATTTTAACATAGTTTGCATTTTTCAAGCATGTCAATATTGTGTAAAACAAAATGATATCACCTAAACCATGCAAGTGATGCATTTTATGCACATAAGTGATGCACTCACGCACATAAGTGACACACCTAATATAAGTGAGCATTCCCACACATAAGCAACACACTCACATAAGTGATGCACTCACGCACATAAAATACAGACGCATGCATGTAAGATATGCACTCACACACATAAAATACACACACATGCATGTAAGAGATGCACCCAACATAAACAACACATTCATGCATGTAAGAGATGCACCCGACATAAGTGACACATTCATGCACATAACCAATGCACCTAACACATAAGAAACACACTCATGCACATGAGCGATGCACTCACCCACATAAGTAACACATCACACCTAAGTGACACATTCACACACATAAGCAACATACTCACATAAATAAATGACACCCCTAACATAAATAACACATCGACTCACATAAGCGATGCACTGACCACATAGATGATGCTCTCACACACATAAGAGACACACTCACACACATAGGCAAGGCACTCATGCACATAAGTGATGTACCTAAAATAAGAAATGCACTCACACACATAGGCAAGGCACTCATGCACATAAGTGATGTACCTAAAATAAGCAATGCACTCACACACATAAGTGATGTAACTAAAATAACTAATGCACTCACACACATAAGTGATGCACTCATGCACATAAGGGACATATAACTCATGCACATAAGGGACACACTCACATACATAAGCAAAGCACTTACACGTATAAGCAACTCACTTATGCACATAAGCGACACACTCACATACATAAGCAAACTCACTTATGCACATAAGCTATGCACCTAACATAAGAAATGGACTTATGCACATAAGTGATACACCTAACATAAGCAGTGCATTCACACACATAAGCAATGTACCTAACATAAGCATCATACTCATGCACATAATAAACACACCTAATGCAAGCAACTCATCCATGCACAAAAACAAGTGACACACTCACACACACAAGATTCACACTCATGCATGTAATCAACATACTCATGTACATAAATAACACATCGAACATCATTGACACACTTGTACACATAAGTGATGTACTCGTTCAAATACACAATACAAATAAAATAAGTGACTTGATCATGCACGTAAGCAATGCACCTAACATAAGAATTGTACTCAACAAAAGCATGCAACTAACATAAGTGATACACTCACTCACATATAATTGATGCACTCATACACATAGGATAGGCAATCATGCACATAATCAACGCAACTAACTTTCATGCACATAAGAAACACACTAATTAACACAAGCACCTAACATAAGTGATGTTATCATGCACCAAAGCGATACACTCATGCACATAAACAACATGCATAAGGTTAGCTCGATGGGCTAGCTCAAGTGGTTGAGCACTTTGCGCTTCATGAAGGACGTTTCAGGGTTGATTCCTTGAGTTAGTTACTTATGTCGGTTTTCTCGGTTAAAGGTTTCCAAGTAACTCTTTATGTATAGTGTGTGTCATTGTTATTCTTATGTTTTAGACTCTATTAGTATTGTTTTTCTTGCATAGGTTTATCAAACTCTTCAGGCCATCCATGAGGGAAGCCATATTAGGTTACTCACCATAGGTGCCTATAAGAGAGCCATCGCTCCACACGGAGGAGTGGCCCACAAAGAGGGTCATCTCTTTATGTGTTTGAGCGATTGTTGATGATATTTTATTCGCATACATATATCTACCCATTAATATAAGACTTGAGCCTTTGAGGATTTTCTAAGTATCTTTTGTTTCCTTAAAATTTCCCTGGAGAGTCAAGATCACTAGTGAAATTCTAAAGTATTTTGAAGAGTTTCTTTCATTCTATGAAAACTTTGCTTGATTGAGTAAGTGTTTGATGCAAATTAAAGTAAGAATTGCATTAGATGTATTAGTGACTATAGCTTATGAAGTTTCTCAAGAGTTTTGAAAAGAAGGAAAAATTAGTTGGACGAACACAATGTCTCCTGCTTCAGTAGTATGATCCATGACGCAATATGATTGAAACCGGTTCATGACCATCACAATATAGAGAGGGATCCCGTGTTTCACGTCTTATTGTAGTGTTCGGATGGAGTGAACTATCTTGAATGAACAAGGACAAGTAGACCTAGATTGGAGTGGAACATAGGGAGATAAAAGTTGGAAAGCGACGTGACAATATTCTCCCCCTTCCCTCTAAAATTACTACTCTCCCCTCATGTATATGCTTCGAGTCATTAAGTAAAATCTCAACCAAGCTTTGTGTAGTCTAATTGGCCATAGCAGCACCATCTTGCTCGCAAATTTATTGATAAGTTAGTAGATCTATTTGATATCTCATGGGACTTACACTTGAGAATGGATAGGGGGATAATGAAAGAGAGAATGTAGCATTTGTTTGACGTCCTCCATATAAATTCCATGCACAAAATCTAGTGTTTATTCAACATCATCCATATACATCACTCTACCTTGTCTACCATAACTTATTTGTAACATCCACTAGCCTCCACCTCTACGATATTAGATGTCGATCTCACAAGTCATTATATCCATCCATCAATACTACCAAATATTAACTAATAACTCATTTGCATGGAATGATGCCCATGAAGTTATAACCTTGTTGGTTTCTTTTATGTGGTCGGTTTCTCTTTTCCAACTAAGTCTAGGATCATAGAGGATCTAAGTGTCACCATATCTTAGGTCTATTGAGTTCATTTATAGAAACATTTTAAGGAATGTTTAAGAGAAATATAAATGGTTGAATGTCTTATGTGCCAAGAGAAGTGAGCAAGCATGCCTCTACAACATACAACATAGGTGGGGAGATATAAATTTACTTATTGTGCGTTTTATTAAACGATTAGTGAATCCAAATCAAGAAAATTAGTATTTATAAAACGACTGTTTCTTTTGGTGCTTAATGAATTTAGGTAATGAATCCAGTGGTTATTCATCAATTTATGTTAGTCCTTGAAAGCTTTATCGATATAGTCAATTTATGTTATTGCCAATGACAATAATGGGAATCCTTACCCAAATCGGGTATTAGGGATGGGACATGCCCCCGTTGATCTGAAAATACCACATGAGTTATGATACCAACCGGATCCTTAAATATCAACAAAATCTGATACTAATTCATCCCAAAGAATCCTTAGATGTCAATACACATACACATTCGACCAGATTCGGGAAATTGAAGATCGTTTGACTATTTGCAAAATATCATGTGAATGTCTTGCTTATCCATAAACCCATAAACTGATGAATAACTTGAAATATAAATGAATTACAACGGAAAATAAAAGAACTCAAATATACATGTAATTGACATACATCACTGCATCTTCAAAGTCCCTTTAAATAACATGATTGTTCTTCATCATCTCAAAATTCCAAAATTACATTACAATATAGGTTTACAAAAACACAATTTGAAGACACTCCAAAAATCTGCTGCTCAAATGCAAAAACAGAGTGTACCATTGAATTCTCGGTGAAAAATCGTGCAAAATTGATATAAAATACTTGAAATTTCATCAAGGTGACCCTCGACACGCTTTACAATGTTACCTCAAGTACCTTGTACCCTCAACACGCATTATAGGGTAAAAATCTAAATTAAATTTTGTGTGTACTTCCATGGGGTGCACGTAATCAAATAGGGCACCCTTCTAACCAAATCTCTGAAATTATTGGATAGCATCTAAATATAGTTTGGTTGGTTGTGTAACCAAATCCGGACTTATAACTGAATTGGTTAAGTCCATTGGCATAAAAGTCGGAGGTCGGGGGTTCTATTCCCCACGACCTTGGCATATCCATCGGTATATGTTTTATATGGTTATATATACATTGGTTATTTATGGCATATGGTTATAACCATATGTTATGAATAATATATGTTATAACTTAACACATAACATAACCCCCGAGGATATTTGTTAAGCACCCCATGAATAATATGTGGGTCATATCAAATAGTATATAACCAGGGGATGGGGGTTAGCCCTCGGGCCTTTTCTCCCCCCTCATGAAACCTTACAACACATTAAACATAATTTATGAGGTATATGGTTAATAACCATAGTGGTGGTGTGATGGTAATGGGGCTTGTGTTAAGACTTTGGGAGGTCATAGGTTCGAACCTCGTTGACTCCCAAAATTTTATACAACATAAACCAATACTAGCCAATGAGGGGCTTCCACGTGACAGCCTCTCATTGGCTATCCAATGCCACTTTTCAGCAAATGACTCGTCCACTTGTCAACCTGTAACTCATCCATCGGATGCCAACTCAGCTGCCCAATCACTCTAGGATCAATCCATGTGGCACCTTGGGGGTATGGCAACATCACCTATACAGTCATTCCACATCAATGTATGGATGTGACATGTGTCATTTTACCCCTTTGAATTTTGACTTTGACCTGTTTGACCTAAACTTTGACCATCCATAACTTTTGCATATGAACTTTGTTTGGCGCACCGTTGGGAAGCTGATGACGAGCTCTACGTGTTGATTTTGTTTTCGAGACGATTTGAGATGGTAGAATTTTGAGCTTTTATGGATCCCCTGGGACCTATGTGAATGTTCCTTAGATCCTCCTAGATCATACCTTCCCATTGAAGAACTTTTGGACCTCCAAAAGTATAGATATTCAACAACTTAATGATGATAATCCAATCTTCCATCTTGTTGATTCTTTTGGAATTAAGTCTTCATCTTGGGTATTCGATCTTAGGTACTACATCAATGCGTGTATGTATGCTTCTCTGGAATATGGCTCTGACTCTGGTCTCTAGCACTATATCTAATATGATATATATAGCTCTGGTTATGGTTCATAAATTTCCAAACTACAAAAGTCTTGTTCATTGAATCTCTGCAATACTTGTATCATGTATTTCAACATCCACTCCCATCTCCATCTATTGAAGATAGTCTATCTCGACCAATTTGAAACCAAGTCGAATGTTTATCTATGCCTTTCCCATTTGGACTCTTTGTTCTTGTATTGTTGATGTGTCTGTAGAAGTCCCTGAATTAACACTATGTCCATTGTCGCTCCTGCCTTGAAAAACAATTATGCTTGTATTGTCATCATGTGTACTTGATTGCTTGTGTTCACGGTATACATCCATATGAGTATGACATAGTATTTAAAAGATTCTTATAGCATTCACCTTTATATTCCTCTTAAAAAATGATTATTTAAAAATCAAGTGAGAATGCTTTTGCCTCACTTGTCGAGTATCATCCATCCACCCTGCTTGGATAACAAGTATCTGACTCATCACAACCATAATGAAGACCGAAACAAAATTGTTGATAGAGTTAACCATTCCCTTCAATTCTCAAACTATGCCATTCATTGTTGCAGTAGCCAACCATAATCCACTGATTAGTAATAAACTGAACAACAAAAATGAATATACATATGCGAGAGAGAATGAACCATCAACATATCTACTCTTCTTAACATGAACAACATCAACCAAAGGATTTGTTTTACTTTCAACTGTAGTCTGTATATCTGGATCCTGGATACTAGCATTAGCTAGCATGTGCCCTATAGTGACAATTGTCAAATTAGTCTCCATCTGATGAGCTCTCACAGTGAACTCAATCCCATCCTTAAAAAGATGATACTTGTTCTGTTCCATGTAGAAAATGGCTTTCCTGCCATACAAGTATGGACTTCTGAAAACCATCCCGCAGATGTCAAGTGGAACAACGTCTAACTCTACCTCATCAATGAAACTGGATGTGATTGTGAATCGTAACTTGCATTGTTTAGTTACTTGTACCTAAGCATTATCACAAATCCAACCCAAAGGATACGGTCTCAGATGATGCCTAGTTTCCAATCCCAACTTCTAAACAAATTGCTCTGAAACAAGATTCACTTGTGATCCACTATCAACAAGTGTATCAATCTTAGTGTGCTTTGAGATAACTCGTAAATGAAACATATCATTTCTTTTCCTTCCATTAGGGATTACTTTATGCATTGCAAAAGAAGTACGCAAATTAAAACTTGCAATAGAAGATTTACCTTTGATACCCATAGCTGTAATCTTGGTTTCATCCTCAAAATCTGATCCAAGATCATGCACCATGGTCATGGCCTTTTGTTTACCCTTCCTAGGCTGAGCCCACTTTGGCTTTAGTTCTGGATGCAACTTCCAACACTTTGCCTCCTCATGTCCTTTCTTCTTGCAATGAGAACACATAAGCTTCTCTTCTTCTTTCTTCTCCATTGTAGCTATCTTTTTGAAGTTATGTGGCTTCTTCGACTACTTCTTGAAGTTATGCGGCTTTCATTTTCTTTTACCACCAGTTCTTTTGGTCTTCTTTCAATCCTCATACATTTCTTCCACCATGGCCTTCATTGCCGTGAACGCAGAAAATAATGCCTCTTTAGTACCGAAAGGATTTGGATTAGAAGAATCCTTGTCTTTTGTTGAAGCTATTTCTTTCTTTCGAAATGCATGCCTCAAACCAATCTCAGGAATGTACTCTTTAAACAATCCTTCACCAAGCTTAGATATGGACCATCGTAAGCACACTTGCAAATAAACGTCAAAACCAACTCTGATACCACATGATCTGAAAATAACACATAAGTTTTGATACGAACTTGATCCTTAAATATCAAAAAACTTTGATACTAATTCAGCCCAAAGAATCCTTAGATGTCAATACACATACACATCCGACCAGATTCATGAAATTGAAAGTCGCTTGACTACTTGCAAGATATCACGTGAATGTCTTACTTATCCATAAACCCAGAAACTGATGGATAACTTGAAATGTAAATGAGATAATACAATATAAAATAAAAGAACTCAGATACACATGTAATTGACATATATCATTGCTTATCAAAGTCCCTTTAAATAGCATGATTGTTCTTCATCATCTCAAAATTCCAAAATTACATTGCAATATAGCCTTACAAAAACACAATTTGAAGACACTCTGAAAATCAACTGCTCAAATGCATAAACAAAGTGTATTGTTGAATTCATGGCAAAACATCGTGCAAAAATGATATAAAATACTCGAAATTCTGTCAAGGTGACCCCCAACATGATTTATGGTGTTACCTCAAGTGCCTTGTACCCTCGACACGCATTACAGGGTAAAACTCTGCACAAAATTGTATGTGAAGTTCCTTGGGATGCATGCCATTAAATAGGGCAGCCTTCTAACCAAATCTCTAAAATTATTGGATAACATCTAAATATAGTTTGGTTGGTTGTGTAATCAAATTCGGACATGTAACTGAATTGGTTAAGTCTGTCAGCATAAAAGTCAGAGTTCTTGGGTTGTATTCCCCACGACGTTGGCATATCCATTGGTATATGTTTTATATGGTTATATATATGTTGGTTATTTATGGCATATGGTTAAACCATATGTTATGAATAACATATGTTATAACTTAACACATAACTCCCGTGGACATTTTTTAAGCCCCCCTAGTGAATTAGATGTGGGTCATATAAAATAGTATATAATCGGGTGTTGAGGGTTAGCCCTCGACCTCTTCTTCCCCATATGAAACCTTACATCACATTAAATATAATTTATGAGGTATATGGTTAAGAACCATAGTGGTGGTGCGATAGTAAAGGGGCTTTTGTTAAGACTTTGGGAGGTCATGAGTTTCACCCCTGTTGATCTCCCAAAATGTTATACAACATAAACCAATACTGGCCAATGAGGGGCTACCACATGGCAGCCTCTCATTGGCTACCCAATGCCACTTGTCAGCAAATGGCTCGTCCACTTGTCAACATGTAACTCATCCACCGGATGCCAACTTAGTTGCCCAGTCACTATACGAATAATCCACACGACACCTTGGGGTATGGCCATGTCACCTATACAGTCATGCCACATCACTGTATGAACATGACACATGTCATTTGACCTATTTGACCTAAACTTTGACTAGCCATAACTTTTTCATACGAACTCTGTTTGACGTGCCATTTGCATTGTTGGAAAGATGACAAGGAGATCTATGCATTGATGTCATTTTCAGGATGATTTGAGATGGTCTAATTTTGAGCTTTTATGGATCCCCTAGGACCTTTGTGAGCGTTCTGGATCCTCCTGGACCTTTGTGATCGTTCCTTAGATCCTCCTGGATCACCCGTACCACCACATACCGACATGGTAGTACAAGGGTGTAGTTGCTTACAAGTACAACCCCAATGCTTTGGTGAATGGTTTATTATGTTGGACATTGGCACATGACTACTAGTATGTTGACATTTTATCACAAGCCTGCCAACAATCATGGTTACACATGAAGACAAATATCCTACAATACTAGGTTAGGTATGGCATTTCATTCACCATTACAAGATTGTATGGAAGTCGGGCCTTCCAATTCTTCTCATGATGGACACCCTTCTTGTTAAAACATAAGCCTCAATAATGTCTTGACTTAGCAGTAGGCGTCGCGATTGTAAGATGAAGAGACACATGGTTATCAATAGAATGGATTGTGGAGCCCTAGTGTTGATATATCAAGCATTGTCAAGTTAAAAGGAAACGAAGTAAGAACAAGAGTCAGAGATGGGAGGGGCTAGACAAGAGCCACCGCTGCTCATTGAGGTTTACCTCTTTCCACTCTCATGGTGGAGAAACCACCCCACCTCTCCCAACGTCATTAGAAGAAAACAAACACTCAACAACTAGCCACATGCTTTGAGGAGAGGCATAAGCCATCCCCCATTCGATGAATTTTAGAATTAAAGGAGCAAGTTTGTTGGAAAAGGAAGAACATCGGTAACACATGGATAGATGAAGAGTTGGCTAACATAATGTTGGATATGGGGCACACCAAAAACCATGTTACTTTCTTATTTGCTACCCTTGACCTATACTGACAAAACAAGGAAGTCATAACATGACATTATGATGAACTGGAGGAATGCCACACAAAGGCTCTACAAGAAACTTGAGTTTAAGTCAAGAAGATAAATGCCAACTACTACTCTCGCCTTCGTGCAATGCAACACTCAACAAGGTATTATGTGGGTGAGAACATTGAGGAAGAAGGAGAGCGGAGAATAGGAGTTGATACCCTCTATCCAATCACGATTGAAGATAATAATGCCTAAAATGCGTAAAAAATGGGTTCCTCTCTTTAATGATTATTTCATTACAGTGTTTTTAGTTATTATCTTTAACGATCGTAGGAAAAGATAACAGACTTAGCCCTCTTTTGTAAGATAACATGGATAACATAACATTTACACTTTTTATCATAGTAGTATGAATTCTATGACTTTGAATACAATTCTTATCAAATCTAGTATAAAGGATGTGAACATGACTATCATAGCATTTACAAGTCCTAGTTTGTGTTTGGGGAGACATGAATCTACCCAGTGGTCCAAAATGGCGCAAGAAAGCTCACAAAAGGATTTCCATCTACATGCTTGTTGTGCATGTAGTAGGTGTTGCATGTTGACTGAAACAATTGTTCTTGTTATGCATATAAATGATACCCGTCATTTGCTATGGTTGCCTTCTTCCTTTTCGAGTGGATGGATCTCGTGAGATTTACAAAGTCTTATCTCTGATGATGCTTACTGCATCTTCTTGGTTTAGTGCAACACTTAAGAGGAAATGCCTCAACTTGAAAATCCAAAAGAAGCATCCCTACAACTGCCATGCACCCTTTTGCACATTTAGGAGGCATTTCAATGGTCTTTGCTACTAGAAATGATACCAAATCAAGGTCAATGGAATCAAAGGACTAGTTCTCACTACTTGTAATAGCTCGAGCACATTGTAAATCTTCAAAGAAGTAGGGAAATTTGTTCAAATATTTGGATATGGAAGAGAATTCCAAGTATATTAGATCAAAGCGACGGTTTGTAATTGCCAAATAAGGGGGACAAATGGCTATCGACAAAGGACAAATAATCTAAGAGTATAGGTGGGTAGTGTTGGATTTTAAAAACCTTTGGTGTTGGATGATAGGTTTTGAGTGGATGAAAGGGTTTGAGAGGATCTTTGGAGGGGTGTCACACTTTTAAAATACGCCTTTGGTGTAATGATGTGCCTTCTCATGTAGACCATCATATATATTCCATTTCATCTTTTGGGAAGATTCTTCTTCCTCTCATGATTCTCCTCCATTGTTAAAGGTTATTACCTACTATCTCATTGCGCTATTGGAATGTTATAGTTACCATGTTGTTTTGGAGTTTAAGAGTGTCATTTTTGTAGAACATGTTTGTTATTGCAGCAAGAGAGGCCTAGGAGGGTTAATACTACATTGAGTTTATGTTTCTTGTGTCGAGTTCTTGATCCATGTGATCTAGGACACAATTCAACCCTTATAGTGTTGGGGTTCATGTTTGTTTTTTGTTGTCCAAGTTGGATCATGTGATAATGTTTGTGTATATTTTGAAGATAATACTAGTGGGGAAACTTTTGGCCTTGTTTCCTCATATCCCAATGCGGGGATGGTTTATGTAGCAGATACATATGACTAGGAATCACTAGTACACAACTATTCCATATGTACAAACTTTCATGAAAGGCAAGTCTACTTATGGATTGTTTGTTGCAAGTATTTGTTTATAAGGCTTGTATGATAATTGGAAATGATTTTTCTAGGTGATTTTGTTTACTTAGTTGCTATGCATAATACAAATGAAATATATATATATATATATATAAATACATTGTGTTTGATGAGAGTTTAGTACTTAAAACATAAATGAGTTGTTTAACTCTATGCAAAGATTTCAACTAAAACCTTGGTTTGAGTTAGTGCTTCATTATACAAAGAAGGTGAACATGTACGTGATTGCATATAGTGTGATAAGATGTTTATGCATATACATACTATGATGTAGTCCATTCAAGTTTTGGCATAGATAAAAGAATACATTTGAGTATGGAGCATGAAGAGGATGATGCCATCAAGGAGAGTGATGTCGATAAAGCATGAAAGTGCATGAAAGATCATAAAATAGAAGCACATGTGAAAGTGCATGAAATATAATAAAATAGATGTATATGAGAAAGTACACATAGGGTGAAGACAACAAAATCAAAATAGACAATGCACTAAAAAAAGATGAAACGTCGTTATGAAAGATGGATTTGAAAAGTTAGAGAAGTAGATGAAGGGTCAAATAAAAAACCTAAGAGTTATTGATGATAATAATGTTGGGTATGTGTTATATTCTTTGCATGCGTAGTAGTGTCTGAGCGTATGCGCCGGAAACACAGGG